>JAPMOQ010024889.1:233694-262883 GCA_026543055.1 Argiope trifasciata | reverse complement strand
TATATATATATATATATATATATATATATATATATATATATATATTACAGCTACCAAATTTGGCACATGTATATCTGGAGGATCGGGAATGTGCATCCTTGAGCGATTTACACAAATTTTCAATTAAAATTTGAATTAAAAAATTAAGCGAAATTTCCACGTTTTTCCGCCATAACTTTCGAAAATATTATTTCACAAAATTGATTTTTACAACATATTAAAGAATCAAAATATATATATTTTTAGTGATACTAATATTTTAATCAACAAATTAATTTCAATTTTTAATGAATAGTTAAAAAAATTATTTAATCATATTTTTCAACAATTAAAATAAAACGTAAACTGCACACACGCGTTACGAGCGAAAGGAGAAAAATTATCTTTTATATAATATGTTGCCATTAGATTGACAAAAATTGAAATTAAAAAATAAATAAACTATTATTGCAAATTAAAAAATATATAAATGTAATTTTCAGCACGTGTCTGTTTCAAATGAATTAAATATGAAATATGGTTGTTTTTTTTTCTAAAAAGAAAATGTAAAGAAATGTTTTTATGACTTTACAGTTTTATTAATAAATAAGCCTTTTTTAAGACTAGCCACCTTTGGCAACCAGCAATTCCGCTAATCTTACTACTGTTTAAAATTATCAATTAAATACTTTATGAAACGTCATTTTCAATTAAATACTTTATGCGACTTGTCATTGTCAATTAAAAATTTTATGTGACTTGTCTTTTTTTTTTTACTCTATCAAAATATTTTTAAGGTTCAAATTTTGATGTTCATATAACTTACTCAGGCAGTTATAAAGGCCTTACGCTTGTGTTGTACTGTATATCTCTCTAATTCTCAACCAGCTCTCGCAAAATTCCAAGTTTAAATTAAAGTGGAAATGATTAAACTGCAAATTGATGCAAAAACTTTTTTTACCGAAACCAAGCATTTTTTTTAAAAATATAAGTAAAAGAGGACCATTATGTGTACTACTGTATAATTACAATAATTTAAGCAATATTTTAAGAATTATTCAATAAAAAATGTTTGTAAAAAATTATTTAAATCATCAAAAAATTTTTATGTTGAATTTACAAAAATTCATCACAAAATTCAGGTGTTAGCTTTACTTTCAAGAAGATTTAAATGCTCATAATAATAATATTTTATCTTATTTTGGTCTAAAAAAATAATTAAAAAATTATTAAAACTAAATTTTATATATCTTTTATACATCATCAATTATATTCTACGAAATATTCTTGATATTTCAAATTTCTAAAAAATAAATGAAAGTTTTTTTATCTTCTGCTATCAAATTTGATCAACGCATGAAATTTTGAATAGAAATATTTAGAACTTTCAACATTTTCATTCTTGGGGGCTAGTCATGCATGAGAAATCCTGAACGTTGATTGGGGTATGATATTTTTAATGGTCGATGAAATTATTTAAAGTTATCCGTTTTTATTGAATAGTTATCTTCAAATATTTTTAAATCAGTTAGTTTTAGAGACTGAGTTGATTGAAGTTTATCTCTTTTTATTTAAAAACTAAACAGTCTTCATTTTTCAAAACATTTATAGACTCATGTTACAATCATTTATAGACCAAGTTGACAGTACTAAACAATATGTGTGCCAATTACTAAACATTTACAAATTAACCATTTGACCCAATTAGAATGCGTATCCTGTATAAATTCAAACATGTTTACCGTAACAAAAAGTTGATTTATCGAATTAATGATATAGATATTGCAAACGATCATAGAAACCTCTGCCTTGTCTTTATTTTTTTTTAGAAAACATGATATTTAATATTATTTAATTTCACCCAATCACGCGTTGAAAATTACATTTTTTTCGATTTAATTTGCAGTTATAGTTAATTTATTTTTTTAATTTGAATCTCTGTCAATGGCCATCTCTGGATGGCAACACTTTAATAAAACCTATTTTTTTCCCTTTGCTCGTTTATCATTTTTCGTTTGTTGTAAAATGTTAATGTTTTGCCCGAAATATATTGTTGAAAAATATGGTAAAAAATTTCTTTAAAAATTGAACATTAAATTATATGTTAAAGTACTGGTACCGTTAGAAAAATATTTTTTTAATCTTTAAATTGATGTAAAAATCATGTTTGCGATAATATTTTCGGAAATTATAGCAGAAAAACTTCGAAATTTCGCTTAATTTTGAATTAATTGAAATTCTAACTAAAAATTTGAAAAAAGGGCTTCGAGGTGCACATTCCCGGCCTTCAAGGTATACATGTACCAAATTTGATAGCTCTGGGTGTTCCGGTCTGGCCTTAGAGCTCCAACACATATACACACACACATATTGAGCTTTATTGTAAGTACAGATCTATACGAGTGTGGTTTAATATATATAGTCTCAATTCAAGGCCGCCCAACGGCTAATCTGTAAAACTTTAATAATAGAAATACATCAATAAAGAGGATCTAAATGAAGTAAATAATTAAATAGCATATAGCATGAGTTTATAAATGTTTTAATAAATGAAGACATTTTAATTTTTATCTAATCCCTCTGCTCTGTGAATCACATTTAACAAGATATTTTTCAGACATTGATATTTTAAATAAAAAAAAGAGATAAACTTTAATCAACTTAGTAAATCTTTAGAACTTATTAATTTATGAATATTTGAATATCGCTATTCAATAAAAGAGGGGAGTCTGAGAAATTTGTGTTGAATAATTCTTGAGATATTATATAAATAATTTAAATTATTCTGTAGTACATAAGATTCAAATGTTAATAGACGCTGTTTTCAATATTGACATTAAAAAAAGATAAAAAGGTTCGGTGAAAGATATTTTGAAATTAATTGCTGCTTTATCATTTCCACTTAATTTAACAATAAGATTTTGCGGAGCTGACAGGTAATTAGAGAGATATATAGTACATTAAGGATTTATGTCCTTTATAAATGCATGAGGGAATTATATGGATATCATAATTTGAGCCTTAAAATATTTTTATGATGTTTCTATAAAAAGACAAGCTGTGCAAAGTATTTAATTGACAATGATGTTACATGATGTATTTAACTGACTTTTTTAAAGAGTATTCAAATTGTTGAACCGGCTGGTTGCAAAAAGCGGCTAATCTATAATAAAGTTCAATGTGTGCGTTTGTTTGTATTCTACAACCCACGGCGTTGGACCAACAACTGTCAAATTTGTGGCATGTGCATATCTTGAAGGCCGGGAATATGCACCTCGGAGCAACTTTTTTTAAAATTTTTAATTAGAATTTTAATTTTTTATATATTAAGCGAAATTTTGGCGTTTTTCCACTATAATTTCCGAAAATATTATCACGCAAAAATTATCATTGCATCAAGTTAAAGTTTTTAAAAAATTATATCTTCAATCATACCAATGTTTTAAAATATAAATTAAGTTTATATTTTTTTACGAATTTAAAAAAAATATTTAAACTATACTTTTTGACAATTTATCTCACCCAACATAAAATGTAACCTGCACTTGCACTACAAATCAATAGAAAAAAAATAACTCATACTGACAGCTGCTTAAATTAAAAAATAAATCTATTATTATTGCAAATTAAACATATAAAAGCGTAATTTCTAGCACTTTATATTATTTCATTTCCATGCAATAAAATAAATATGAAAAAAATCCAGTAAAGTTGCTTGAAGCAAACACATTTAAATTTAATCGTAAAAATATGTAATTATTTAAGACAATATGACAGAAATAAAATGGATTTTTATTGCATAGCCAATTTTTTATTTGTGTAATAGAGTTTAAAAGGCTTTTGCGCGATAACATATTCCGATGTTATTGTACAAATATTTTAATATTTAGATGAATTTTAAATCAATAAATTATTTGGAATCTCCTATTTCAAATTCTGCGTTATTATGTGAGTACGTTATTATTTTTTTAAATCATTAAATAATGATTAATTTAAGACCTTAACCAGTTTAAACCGGTTTAAAAAATCGTGTAATTTCAGATTACGACTAAGTCGATACTTAGAAAAGGATGTTCTTCCCCCCCCCTCCCCACCTCAAAATCGTTCGGGTTGCAAAATATTTTGCCAGTTAGGAAAATTCGAAATTTTATCTATCGCCTTAAAAGAAGCTAAAATTAAAAAATAATCAACTATTATTGCAAGTTAAATAAATAAAAGTGTAATTTTTAGCACGTGTTTTTATGAAGTGAAAATATTTAAAGTAGGATAATTTCTAAAAAGCAAATGGAGGAAAAAATTTCAATAATCTTTTGCAATATCTATATTATTAGTTCAATAAAACAGTTTGATTTTAAGGGAAACATGGCTTAATACATGATACTCACTCAAATCATCTTCCATTTCCTACTTTAAGTCATCCATCTGTTAAGAAGATGGTCTAAATAAAATAAATAATTATACTTTATGCAAATAGAGTTATTAAATGCTGCGATATATTAAATTGGTGTCACTAATTTTTAACTTTTGCATAGGTCCCCTGCACTTTGAATAATAGTTTTAAAATTATTCTTGTGACACCAATATTTTAAATAAAAATTGAGCTCCAGTAAATTAATTAAATCATTAAAATTGACTAATTTATAAAATTTGAATATCATTCTTCTATAGAAACAGGCGATTTTAAACCACTTCATTGACCATTTTAAAGTAGATACACTAATTTTTTGCTAGAGTTTCTAGACAGCGATTGGCAATGATTGTGGAAATATTGTTCGTTCTAAAATTGATAAATAAAATTTTATAAATAGGCCATGTTTGATCGCAGAGGATGGAAACGTTTATTTATTTAGTTAAAGTGTCAAGATTATTTAGCAGAATATAATTCTTTAGGACAAAAGGACTGTGTAAAATTTAAACTTAATAATATTTTTCTTGAGTACATATATTGAGTGAAATAAAATAAAATATTTTTATTTACATCATTTAAATGTTTTGGAGAAAAAACTAAAAACTGAATTTCACGATGAATCAGAGAAATCTTTCATCGAATCAAATAAATCTTTAAGATATTATACAAATTACGAAATTCTGCTTTCAATTTTCAAGTATTAAAAAAGATATGGAGGATTTTAATAAAAAATGTTTTTATATTAATTGACGTTTAACATTTCCACACTAATTTAAGATTGAAATTTTATGAGAGCTGGCAAAAAATTAAAGAGAGAGGTAAGTAGTACAAGGAACACACTTTTTAAGGGCTACACAATAGCATTTCTGAATTTCATAGCTATCAAAATCTGGAGCTTAAAAACCTTTTGCAAAAATATCTATTAAGAGATCAAGCTACATAAAGTATTTAATTGAAAATTTTATTAATCATTAATACTGGCGATCTGGCTGCTCACCTTATCGATTAGTCGATATAAATACAAAGGAATAAATGTCTGTATGTCTCTTATGCGCTGTCGTTCCACTCATCCTATTCCGATGAAACTTCGACTACATATTGCGTGCACTTACGCGAAGGTTACAGGCATAATACAATAATTTTAAGTATAAAAAATATTTTCAGATCTATTTGCCGATCTATTAACCATAGATTAACCGCCAAATAACTCGCCAAGGAGACACAGCAGATACAATAAAGATTCTAAATTCAAGCTAGATAATATTTCGCAGCTATTGTACGTAAATGCAATGCACGTCTTTCTCTGAGGTAATAGTTTTAGTAGAGAGTGTGCGAGAAAGGTTTAGAGAAACCAATCCTAAGAGTTTGAAGTTTTAACTAAACATTTAATAAAACTTTAACGTTTTTTTGAGGCAACTTCCAAAAATATTGTAGTGCAAATAATTTTGAACCGTCCTAGTTTTCAAAAAAAAATTTCTTTTCAACTATATTAACGATTTCATTGTATGAATTTATTTTCTATGTTTAATCAATAAAGGAAAATATTTTAGTCACATTTTCTAACATTAAACTTGAGAATTCTGAGCGAATATGAAAAGGAATCCGAGATCCAATAAATAGTTTCTTTCGTCACTATTCTGAAAGAGCACCGAGTTTTACAATTCTAAAAGAATACACAAATCTAATGTATAAAAAGGAATATTTGTTTGTAGAATAGAATAATAAAAATCATATAAATACTATTTATAGTTCTCCTTTATATATTCTTCGATTTCAATGAATTTAGCAAGAAAATAAATATCATTCTCAAGATAACTATTTCAAATTCGAAACAAAATTTCCAAAATTATTTCTTCAGTGGCAGCGACGTGCCGTGTACCAGCTAGTATCCAATAAAAATGAGGAAAACTATTCGAAACTTTTCTCATCAAATAATTCATTTTGGGACTTTTCATTTCTACGCGAGTTTTATATTTATAGGTAAATGCGTAATTGATGTCACAAAGCAGTTTTTAACCAAATTATGAAATACAAATTTTTCTTTTCATTCCTAAAATTTGAGAAATTTAAAAGAAATCTAACAAAAGTACATAATTATTCCCGTTTCCCTCTAAACAATAGTATTTTAATTTACCAACTAAACGTTTTTTTTTCCAGTGTCATATGAGTTAATGAGCCTGTTCTTGGAATTCTTTTTTTTTCCATCTCTTAATCAGAGGAGACCCTGCGGCTCTGAGAAACTTTCGAATCTGTTCGAATCAGGTCCTTCCAACGGCCGGAAGCAGCGGACAAATTGCTTTCGAGCATCATGCCCACAACAAAAGCTCATCAGGGCCCAGCCAGCCAACGAATCGGCGACGTCATTCAATACCCCAGCGCGGTTTTGCAGCAAGAGAAAACGCACACCATTCACATAATCCCAAAATCATCAATTTGCTCACTAAAAGGGCCAAATGTTCCCATCCCAAGGCAACGCCAAGGGTCCTTCCTACCAGAAAAAGCTCAACCCAGGAAGTGAGGACCTGTTGGACTCGTGGCTTCCATTGTGGACCCCCTCGATCCCTAACTGAGATAAACTGCAGCCACCATCTGCTGGAGAACTTTCTGCAGAAGATCCTGGAGATAGGAGCATCATTTCCCAATGAGCATTGTGTCCAAAAGGGCCCAACAGGGCCTGGATCCTTTGCCCACCTTTTTTTTCTGCATCTCCCCCTCTCCCACTTTTATTATTACATTGCTGATGATTATTGATCTTCACCCTCCAAAGGTGCTTGGGAAATGTGTGGTCAGGATTTTGGAACCGCCGCCTCCATTAACTGTCAATGTCTTGCTGGTCCACCACCCCTCCTGGGGGGGTTGTGAATAGGAGGGAACGATCCTTATCAGATGGAGATGTAAGCTCTTTTCCAGTCGTCGTTTTCGAGGTTGTGCCACGGTGAGGTGAAATTTCAAAAATCAGGAAAGTAATCGGGATTACAGGGCTAACAGACCAAAAGATAGAGCGTTCTATGAGTGAAGATGGATCTTTTAAGATCTGATAGACATTGGAGATTGAGATGAGTGTTTTAGAGATATCGATGAATTTTTAGAGATATATGCTTTATTTGGTACACATACGCTTGATGAGATAGTTGTAAGTATTGTTGTACAGAAACTGTACTTGAAAGATAAGTTCTATGTAGGAGAAAGACGATTAACTTCAAATGTTCCTTTCAAAATGTATTTTAAATCGATCATTTTATCTGTCATTTCATTCATGTATTTAAAGCCCTTTATTTACTGGATAATCAAAAAAAATTTTCTAACTGGAGTTTCAATGAAAAGAAAGCAAAAAATGCAAAAACCAGAGCATTTAATTGAAAGAGTAATTATAATTTTCCGGAATAAATTGCTTATTCTAGCTATCTTTCTCCTTATTTCAGTTATCTAGAATGGCATGAAGCTATCTTTTCATGGAAACTATTAAAAAAGATAAAATGAGTAGAAGAATGAGCTTAATTAATTCATAATTTATTGCAAATTAATGCAGGGTGTTTCTAAACACTTGTTCCATCTTGAATCGTTATTAAATAAAAATTCGATAGAACGCAACAAAATTTTATTCTTTAAAGGAATTTATTATTTGGAATTACTTCTTATATTCCGAAGTACATCTAATAATGATATTGATAGAATTGAAAAGGCTGTTAAAATCAGGTGCAAATCCTTTTAAGGTATACGACTACGTTAAAAAGTCTGGTTATCGACCACAATGGTGAATTTTTAAAAAATTGTTATTTATTTTAATCCAGACATTCCTCTTTCCAAAATAGTTTATTTTTTCTAGGAAAAGGAAGACCTAACCAATCATCCAGAGAAATTTTGAGCAAAATATATTTTTCACCTAAAAATTGTCATTAATTTCAAGTTTCTCAATACTTTAAAAATCTCTACTTTTAACATGATATCTCAAAAACTTACAGAGGTATTTACTTAAAAATTTCAGCCAGTGTTCTAAATAATATGGTCAATGAAATGAACCAAAAGTTTTGTTGTTAGAGAAGCACTTTTTCATTTATAGGTGTTTTTAGAAAAATTAAGTCGAAAATTTATGGAGAAAATGCGCATATACGTATATTTTACCCATTACTTGTTTGCATCTCAAGATTTTTCTTAGATTTTGATTCAATTCATTCATCATTATATCCTATTACTTGTGTAGAAAGAAAAATAACATTGCTGCATCACAATTTTGTGTAGATTGTTAATCGTTTTGGTTCAATTTCATTAAAATTTACTACGAATTTTCCCATTTCACAAATATACTATACTTCGAAATAATAAGTATTTATAGTATTTTGTACTATAATTGACAATACATCTAAAAACCATAGTTTTAAAAAAATCCAATTTTTCAAACTTTTTCTTTCGAACGTAGTCGGATACTTTAAGCGTTTTCATCTAATGACTGCATTCAAGTAATCAATTGTTGCTGGTTTTAAACAGGCTCCTATAATCAAACAAAATAAAAATAGTAAATGCAAAGGGACGATGAACCTTTAACAGACTCTAAAAAGCGGAGTATATAATTCTCGGAGTATTTAATTTTCAGTTTTCATTTTGCTTTACACGAGTCATGTGCTCAGCGTTATTCAAAATAAAATAGATTAACATTCAAAATATTTCTATTATAAGATTTTTTTTTGCTTACTGTTTATAAGTCAGTGAGATCTGATAGTTTATTAATTTAATTATTAGTCCTGACAAATTTTGTATAGGAAATCTGGATTTAGTAAAAATTTTGTAATCTTTTTTTGTAATTAAATTCAAAATTACGAGTCATTTATGTAAACATTTCTTATACTCAAAATTATTAAGCATTCATAAAGGTGGATCAGATTCAAAAATGAAATTTAATACTGCCATCTGTAGCACTATTTTTTTTGCTTAAAACTAGACCAAGTTTCAGTTTTCTAAAGATCTTCAGAAAAATTTATCTCAGGAGTCCTTCTCACTTCCAAACTTTTAAAACATTTTTTTATCGATTATGTTCATATTCAATCTTTGCATGAGTAATTTTAAGTCTTAAATTTTGTCGGACTAGCAAATAGAAATTGCAAATGGTTTAGTTTCTGATCACTTCCTGACAAAACACAGTTTGAATATATCGCATATTAAAAATAAATCTAAAAATAGTAAAACAAAACAAAACACTGCGCTTACCAAAATCTAATTAATATATAAAAGTAAGACAGCCAATTCTTTAAAACTATAAATCATTACTTTTTTTTTAGAATTATGGATAACAGGATATAAATCTTGCTAACGGCAATTGTAGGGAAGTGGGAATTTTTAAATGAATGTTTCAAAATTAATAAAAATAAGTTTTGTAATTAATAAATTTTAATAATAAATCAATAAAATTAATTTAAGTAAGTTCTATTGCACTATCTTCATAATTAAATAAGAGTAAAAAATGAAATAACTTTTAAAATATAGAAAAAAGTATCAAAGGCGTGAAAATTGAAGAGCCTGCTTGGCAACTGCCTATTTAAAAATTCGGTTTGACTTACATAAGGATAAAATAAAGATTAAATGTAGTTAAGTATTGTGATTTCGGGTAATTTTCACATAATATGATATGCTCATAGAAAGAATGCCAATTAATGTAAAACCTAAAACTCACTAAATATTTAACATCTTGGGTGCTCAAAAGTATCATATTGTTAAAAGAGGCTGTAATTCGGACTAATCGGTAATTGTAATTATAGTGATTGATTGAACTGAAAGAACTTTTGAAACAAATATATTGCACTAAAATAGACAAATAGCATAGACTAAAATAGACTAAAGCTGACAAGTTTAATAAATGTTTGAAAAACTAGATGTCTTTCTTTTAACTAGTGAACAAAAAATTTATTTCCTTTATAATAGTATTAAAGGCAAGTATGCAATAATCATATCAATAGTTTGAAATGGAACTCATTATATGCATTCTTCAGGAGAATCACTGCATAAATATTCTACAGTTATCAGTCTTCTTTAATAAAGGTTAAGGAATATTTTGGCAATTGTATAAGTACGCAAGAAACAGGAGAAAGAAAAAAAAACAATAATATCGAAAGTTTTAACATTTGTCTATAAACATAAGGATGATCTTTCTAAAAAATTATAATTTGAAATTCTTGACTTCGAATAACAGACTCTATTTCACATTAATAACCGATTAATCTTTTTTTATGGATGTCAAAAAAGATTTTTTAATTGATAGTTTATAAATGCCTACTTTTCCTTAGCCACTGCGAATAATAAGAGCAGGAAAAATATATTTCATTAATTACATAACTAATTTAAAGTACACCGAGGGCCACAAAAATTCTAATTAGTATCTATGATCACATGTGCAGGTTTAAGATTTGTGTGGTTGATTTGAGAAGATATAAGATTTGTGCAGAAATCGGATAAAAGCATTTATATCCCCTAAACAAATTCATTAACAGTTGTTGGAAATATTAAAATAACAGTGAAAACAACCCTTTAACATAAAAACTAATGATTCTGATGCTCTCTCTCAAAAGACCAACAATATAAATAGGCCTTTTAAAAAAAGAATACAGTTGTTTGAAAGTTTATTGCGAAATGGAACTGTAATTAAAAAGATAAAGGCCTTTCCAATTCGTTATATCACATTTGAAATTCTGAAATGCAAAACTTGAACTGATACAAACCTTTTTCTGAGTATATTTTAGAATTTTAATAAATTAACTGTTATTTATTCAATAAAATTTTTTTTTGTCTTGGTGGCTAAAGTATGAGAACTAGAGAGAAATTTTTAGATTTTATCTTTTACTTAAGGCTATTTGTTATTATTATTATTATTATCATGTTGGTAACTTCCATCTGAATACTCTATTTAGAGTTTTGGTTTGCTTAGTTTAGATTAAATTTTTTCCCCCGAGTTTCTATTTGGTCCCTTAGCTCAAAACGCCAGTTGAATGTTGCTATTTTGACTTATATATGTTGTAATTTTTAACCTATATATTTTCCCCCAATTGTTTTAGAAAAAGTTATTTATCAAAAAATAAATAATTAAATAAAAATAAAACTTGCACTTTATTCCAATACTTAAATTATTTTTGTGTGGTGTGCTTTTTAGATTTATATATTTTTCTATTCGAGAGATTTCAATTAGTGTGTTTAGGCAAATGAAATATGCTTTATATAATAAGTTAAATATTTTTTTACCTGTGTGCGTTAGTATATTGATTAAACGAAGCATCCATGGATCTAGAATTTAAATAATGATATTTCCTAATCTTCTAATTGACATTTCTATGAAATTCGCCTCGCTATCAGGAATTTAATTTTCTCTTCCCGAAAAATTCAAAGTGGTTTCGCCCTATGTAAATTCGAGCTATCTTCGGTAGTGTCTTTATTAGCCAAATTGACTCCGTCTGAACTTTTGTATTTCTTTGGTGATTCATTAGAAATTGAAAATAAGCAGGAGCAATTACATCGTGAGTGTTCAAACATTCGAGATAAAATTCAATAATTTTGATCTTCTCATTTAAGTTGAATTTTACCATCATGCATCACAGAATATGAGTGAAATAGATGGCATATAAAGTCGAATCTCTATATTTTATTGACTACTTAACCACTCACAGTGGCAAGAAATTCTTAAGTTAGAATGCCAAAACAGTTCGCTGTAACTGTTTTGCCACACAAATAATCATTATAACTGCAATTGCCACACAAAATATCCAATGCTGTATACAGAAATTGGATAAAAAAATGTATACCTTCTAAACAAATTGATTTTCAACAGAAGACTGCAATCTTGCGACTTGTGTTCGACCAAACACTCTCATTGGAGAAGTCATGAACATCATTTTTACTTCAGTGATGATTGCTTGCTGGCGTGTGTTGCAAGTCGTTGCCAATTTTGTGACACAAGCATTTCGACATGTGCGGCTGGGGCACAGCAAGTGATTAAGCGCTGTTTTTACAAATGACTCTACCTGCATAGCAGGATTTGTTTCTGTCTTTAATCTTCGAATGTTGTGCCCTGGAAATTCTTTCTTATTCTAGGAAGAAGAAAAATCTTTCTTATTCCAGTTATTCAAAGAGTTATTTCTGATTTCAGCTCCAAAATAGTTCAATAGTGCTCTTCTCTCACTAAATACAACTCGATGTCTACAACAAAAAGAGAGACTGCGTATCAGTCATTTAATAGGAAAACTTAACATCAGGAATTGCTTTCTTCATCTGGCAAAACTTATATGCACATTCTTTTTTATTGTGAAATAATCTTTCATAGGAAACGATAATCATTCGGGTTACTGCATTACTGTTAACCAATTAATCGGCATTTGGGATTTTGAATTCTACAAATGAAACCTATAAACATTTTTTAGTTCAAAAAAAGTGTTTATATGTTTATAGGTTTAAGTGTTTATACTATCACAAATTTCAACTTATCATATATATAAGCCATTAAGCAGTTTAAACCGGTTTGAACCAATCACGAGAGTTCTTCCTCTCTTTTTACGTGTGTATATGTAATTGGGTGATATATATATATATAAGGGCTTATATCAATTAAGACAATATGTAAGACTTCAAAGAATGCATAATTTGGAAATCAAGTTGTAATTTTAGTTCACTATAAATCACCAAATGTTACAATTTTCTAATAATCTTATTTTAAATTATCTTGCTTATTTATCTTGAAATTATCCCTGCAACAACAATCTTTATAGATTAAATAAACGATATTTTAACTTGGTTGGTTAATTAAAAAAAAAACGTTCAGAGAGTTAGGAATAACACAGGGATTTTCAAGCCAAAAAAACTAGAACAGTAGACAATAAATTATTGAAAAGCTATACTGTGAAAGCCGACTCCAAAATACAAGGAAAGGGATAAATCGCCAATATATTTTGTTCTCACATAATGAACAAAAATTCTTTATAATTCAACTGATTTATATGCATTAACAGCGTAATGATATAAATCAGTGGAATACGTAATTTATATACATTAGCAGACAAATACACTGTTAGACACAAAGATAAAATTAATATGACAATTATTAAGCGATATAAACATCATCAGCCTTGATGTACAGAAATATAGCATACGCAAATACAAAGACTGAACTATATATAAAAAACATTTCATATCACCAAATCCATATGCCTATTATATTTTAACGTTCAAAATTTGTCTATTTATGCATGATAATATTTCAAATTATTTTAAATCTCCAAAAAGAACTACTCCTTCGGTTTCAGTGATCAGATTAGATAACAGCTTTAAAAACCTGCTGTTCCTGCTGTCTTTACAGCGAACCTTTGTAATATTGTATACAGATTGCTGGTTACATTTTCCCTTTATCTTTAAAACTACCATCAAAGTAGTATTTAATCATATGAATAAAAATGAATGTTTGTCTGTGTATACCTCTTATGTGCTGCCATACCGCTCATCCGATTGCAATGAAACTTTGAATACTTATTACTTAATTGTTTTTGCTGAAGATGGGATCACAAAAAGACACTGCCAACCCGAAAATCTTGAATAATAAAGTTTATAAAAATATAATTAATATTATTCACTCTTCTCCTTTTATTCTTCTTCTTTTACACCCAACTTCAATGAATGTATTCATTGTCGTGAAGTAAATAAATATTATTCTTTCTACCAATCCTCATTAAACAAGGCAGTTATTATTAAATTTCAAACGATATTTCCAAAATTATATCTTCTGCGTCAGCAACGCTTTGGGTACCAGCTAGTTGTAAATATATTACAATGGTAAGTTATTAATAGAAAAATAAATAATAGTTATTATTACTACAGATAAGAAAATGTGACAAAATGCTAATTATTAACTAATTTCTTGAAATTGTTGATCGATAGGTAAAGCAATTAAGAATACACCCAGAATTCAAAAAGAGAAATTAGAAATTCTTTACTTCCACCCTCTCTACCTACATCGAAAAATCCTAGCCATGATTCCGTTCTTACGACGCGATTAGGTTCATTCCGCAAGAAATGAGGCAACATGTCAACGTAATCTAATCTGACACTCGCCGGATAAATTTAATAGACGGTTTAACCACTCCTTTTTATTTTTTTATTTTACTCTAGCTGTAAACTTCCTAAACACACGATTTTCTTCTTCCTCTTTTCACACATGCATCGGCAACACTCCCGTACAGAAATTCCTAAATGATAATAATAATAAATAAATGGGGGAGAAAGAAAATATAAAAAATACATAAACCTCCCTCTCTTCGCGGATTTCACCTCAACGATAAACAGAGCTTTCGCGGTCTTCAATTATTCGCGAACTCACGATCGCTCGTGACGCGACCAGCACTATTGTCCGCACACTGCCCACTTACTGAGTGGTGATTATGAAGCCTACTTTAGAGAACCTTTAAGAAAACAACTGAAAAAGAAATCAAAAAGTCAATGGGGCCGCGAGTTTCCACTGCCTACCTGCTCCCCCCCCTTCATACCCGTTTAATATCTGTGTTCGAAAGGGGCCCCCACTGTTATTTGCATGGGCGGTCCCCTCGGCAACGGAAGGTAGGGATTTTGACAGGCCCTGTCAGCAGTTTCAACCAGGTCCTGTCTGCGGCAGCGGCGAAAATTGCCGGTTTGGCGTCCGCTTTGGCGTGATGGACCAGCCGAGCGGTCGCTGCCTTTGACATGTATCACTTAGCGCCCTGGCAGAATGTGAGAATTTGTTTCTCCAACCTCCCCTTTCTTCAGATCCGCCTGCCTTGATTTTCATTGACATCACGTGTAATTTGCAACTGTGGAATGGCATTGGATACCTCGCCGTTCCAGCACGGCTGCGCGGAACGGGGAATTCATTTGCAGAAGATTATGATATCTGAAAAATAGATGCATTTGTCTGCATCCCATAAACAAAATAATTTTTATAGATCAAAAGTACAATCGATTGTTTGTCTTGTTTACAATGAAAATTACTAATTAAATGACCCCTCAAGGGGTCACCTTCTTTAGAGGAGTAAAGGTGCCCCGATCCCGAAGGTCCTAGGGATCTGTCCCCTATTCAAGTGGTGTCTTAAAAGGGGAATTGAGAGAAGAAATAAAACTACGATGGTTTGACGGATGGTATTTGTCCAAAATAGAAAGAGTCACTTTCGACTTTATTCCTAATCCGGAAAAAATAAGATGATACCTTCTACTGATCATCCAAACGATATCTGGACATGAGAGATTTCCTGCCTATTTCCGAAGATTTGGAAGAACGCGGGAAAATAAATGCATTTGTTGAGAAATGGGTACAGTTTACCACTATTTAACGGAATGTAAGGAGATCTCAGAGTGAAGAAAAAACCTGAAGATTGTAAATAATGATTGAAGTACAGTACTGATGGTACCAGGTTATCTCAAAACACTGAAGGACATGATGTCGAAGATGGACAGTTTCATTCCACCTGTTTGAGAATGTGCAGGTGGGGAGAAAGACAGCTATAGACTACCCCGAAAGGAATGTTAGTTTAGCTGATCGATCACTGTAAGGTTGGATAATACTTATCCGGCAGTTGACCACAACAAATCCTATCGATACTGCGACTTTCAGTGGTGGCTGCATACAAGAGGAAAAAGCTACGCGAAACGTCACTAGTTAAATAAGCACACAAGTTGGTGGAGGAATGGGATATGAAGATCGTGGCGGAAATAAACGTTTAGCACTGCAAAAAAAAGCAAGACGATGCCATGCGCGAGTTATATAAAGAAACCATTATAAGTTATCAACACGTTGACTGCCAATAACGAGATCACTCGTAGATTGCATTCTTTTCTAGGACGCACAACTATGAGTTATCTCGTACTGTGTTTACTTGCCATTTTTGTGCAGTTACGAATAAACTCGTAGTATATATCAGTGCTCATATCGATAGATGACTTCTGGAAAAAGAATAAAAAATTTATGTTGGCTTGCATGAACAGAAAAATCGTTAAAAAACGAACAAAAAATGGAATTAAAATCAATTTGTCATTTTAGGCCAGATTTCTGAAAATGGCCGTGGCATTTAACGTGTTAAAATAGTTTTGGCCTTATTTTAAACAATAAATTACAATATTATTCTGTAGCTCAAAACGTTACACTCTATTATCAAACCTTTATTTACACTCTGTTATAAAACTGCCACACAGAACAAAAAAACACTTGTATTTTCTTTCTGTTTCTAAAATTTCTACTACAGGTAATAAGATTTAAAAAATACCGAATACAGATATTGAACTTTGGTCCGATATTGCAATCCCTAGCTGTGATGTTTCTGAGCAGTAGGGAAGTCATTGAGCTTTTTAATTTATAATAAATATTTAATTATGTAAAATTATGAAGGTATTACTCAGAATTTCTAGGTACGAGTACAACATATTCTGGAATTCAAAAATATAGAAAGTCTTGAAACGAAATGCTGGCTGGGAGAGCCTTAAATTTTTTTACCAAAATGAGACAAAGGTAACCGAGGTCAAGTGATAGTTGTTACAATTTACAAAGGATGCAATCTTCAAAAGATTCCTTCTAAAATTGTCCTGTGTATCAGCAATCATATGATCGTCAAGTGCCTAAAGAAGCGAGAGATAGAAACTAATAAAACAAATATTTGCTTTTACATGATGAGATAAACTTTATGAACATTGAATGATATAAAAATCGTTACGCATGCAATGCAGCTGTCAAAAAATATGAATCAAGTTTAACACGTTGACTGCCAACTACGAGATGACTCACAGATTGCGTTTTTTTCTAGGACGCCATCTACGAGTTATCTCGTACTGTGTTTACTTGCCTTTTTGCCCAGCTACGAATAAACTCGTGGTATATCGGTGCTCATATCGATAGATGGCTTCTGGGAAAAGAACAAAAAAATCAATGCTGGCTTGCATGAACAGAAAACTTATTGAAGAACGAACAAAAAATATAATTATAAAAACGAGTTCTTGTCATTTTAGGCCAGGTTTCTGAAAATTGAGGTGGCATTCAACGTGTTAAGTTGCGCCAACTTGGGCCAAGGGTGCAACTTAGTTACTTCACATTCGCTTGTACAGCCCCTTTTTGCAAGGGGGCACATTCACATACCCCACAGATAGAACACGGAAGAACAGCCCTGCCCGAACCGAGACTCGAACATGCAACACACAACTCACAAGGAAGTCATGCTACCCCTATAAAAATTAATTGCAATGTTATAAACTGTACTTAATTTAATGTAAATTATGACTTCTTAATAGGAGTAATGGTTTCTTAAAACATTGACTGCCATGTACGAGTTATCTCGTACGGTGTTTACTTGCCATTTTTGTGCAGCTACGAATAAACTCGTAGTATATCAGAGCTCATGTCGATAGATGGCTTCTGCGAAAGGAACAAAATATGAATGTTGGCTTGTGCGAGCAGAAAATTTATTAAACAATTAACAAAAAATATATTTATAAAAATGAGTACAAGATAGTGTCATTTTAGGCCTATCCCCCTTTGATGCCTGGTCAGTTTACCGACAATTTGTCGGTAAAATGCTTTGACATCAAAGGAGCCCAGAAAGTCGCAAGAGGGGTAGAAGGGGGAACTCGTGTCTCATCTGCAGGCGGGTCCAGGCCGTGTATCCGTCGCTTTAGGGAAGGGTTGTACCGTGACCGTTGATGGCTTTAGGGCTCTACTACAGTTCCCCATTCCCAGTATTGTTGTTGAGGTGGTCCTGTCATTCAGTAACTATTAACCAAGCAGATCGGAGAGTCAATGATATAATATATCCCTTCTTACTAAAAAAAAAATAATAATAGATTGACTGCGTTTAAAAAAAATTCCGCATTTCTTGTGTCCCATCTCAGAAATAAATTTAAGCAGGAAATACACAAATCATGAGTCACATTTTTTTCTCGTGGGGACTTTTATTTCGGATGGGTTTTGATAAAAAAGTAACAAGGAAATATAGAAACCCTGAATCATAAATTTATTTTGTAATTCATTTCAAATTCAAAATCGAAACGTGCTTCACATTTTTGTTCGAATGAATCAGCGATTTTATAATTTATTGAATTTATAGTTGATACATAGCTATTTAAAGGCCATTTTTATGCTGAAATTATTCAGAAAAAAAGTTGATACAGTGTATAATGTCCTTGATATCTCATTTTTTCAAGCTACTGAATAAAAGTTTATAAGTTCCAGTAATAAGGAAAAAAACCTATGAAGGTTACAAAGTCTCGTCTGAGAAAGATTCAATTCCTTTATTTCCCCAATTAAAAAAAATGAAATTGAACCGCTTCAGTGATTTCAAAGACAATAAATTAGAATGAATGAATAAATAAATTTAATTTATGGCAATATTTTAAATTTCCGACGATTTTTCAGCTTTATCTTTCATGCGCTCATAAACTGGAAGAGACATCGAAGAAAAAGAAAAGTTAGAAAAGACCATGTTTGAATAGCAATTAGTTTTAATTTATTGAGAATTGTTTATATAAGCATTTCATCACATTCTCCATCACAATTCAATATTAATACATTTAAAAATTTGGCGACCAACTTGTTCGCCAATCGCAATACTCTTTAAAATGTTCAGTTAAATACTTTATGTGACTTGTCATTGCCAATTAAATACTTTATATAACTTTTCTTTTAATTTCCACTTCATAACAATATCTTTAAAGTTCAAATTTTGACATGCATATAATTCACTCATGCATTTATAAAGGTTCTAAGCCCGTAATGTACTTTATGACTCTCTAATAATCTATCAGCTCTCTCAAGATTTCGACTCTGAATTAGAATGGAACTGATTAAACTGCAAATTGATATCAAAACATTTTTTTGCTGAGACCAAGGTTTTTTTTAGATATAAGTAAAAGAGAATCGTTATGTGTACTATTGAATAATTACAATAATTTATGTAATATTTCAAGAATTATTCAACAAATTAGATTCATCATAAAAGTCCGGTTTTGGTTTTTTTTTTCAAAAGGATTTAAATGATGGGAATAATAATACTTTATTTTATTTTGGTCTATAAACATAATTAAAAATTATTAAGTCTAAATTTTATACATCCTTTAGTTCTAAGGAATCATATTCTAGGAAATGTTCATGACACTTCAACTTTCAAATAAATTAATGAAGGTTTCTATCTTCTGCTATCAAATTTTATCGACTTATGAAGTTTTGAATAAAAATGTTTGCAACATTCAACATTTTCATTCTTAGGTCAGACACTTTTGAGAAATCCTGGGCGTGGATTTAGGTAGCATTTTTGGAATGGTCGATGAAGTGGTTTAAAATTACTCGTTTTTATTGAATAGTGGTCTTCAAATATTCATAAATCAGTCAGTTTTAGAAACTGAGTTATCTCTTTTTTATTTAAAAGTTAAACATTCTTCATTTTCTAAAGTATTTATAGACTCATATTATATACTATGTAGTTACTTACTTCATTTAGACTCTTTTTATAGATTCATTTCTATTATTAAAGTTTTAGAAATTAGCCGTTGGATCTTGAATTGAAAAAAATATGGTGTATATATATATATATATATATATATATCACCATGTTTGTCTTAAATAAAGTTCATTTATTTAATTAATAATATTGTAAAAATCACACAATTTTTTATTTACATTTTCTTTTTAGAAAAAACATTTCATAATTATTTCATTTCATGCAGACACGTTCTGAAAATTACATTTTTATATGTTTAATTTGTAATAATTATTCATTTTTTTAAATTTGAGTTTTTGTCGTCTGATGGCAATATATTCATAAAAGATAATATTTCCCCTTTCACTCATAACATGCGAGTGCAGATTAAATTTTATTGTTTTATTCGAAATGTATTGTTGAAAAATATGGTTACAATACTTCTTTAAAAATTCATTAAAAATAAAAGCTTAAGTTATATGTTAAAGCACTGACATCATTAGAAAGCTAATATTTTTATCTTTAATTTGATGCAAAAATAATCCTTGTGCAATAATATTTTCGGAAGTTATAGCGGGAAAACGTCGAAATTTCGCTTCATTTTTAATTAATTGAAATTCTAATTAGAAATTCGAAAAAAGGGCTCCAAGGTGCACCTTCCCGACCCCTAAGGTATACACGTACCAAATTTGGTAGCTATTGATCCAACGGTCTGGCCTGTAGAGCGCCAACACACCCACACATTGAGCTTTATTATAAGTATAGATAAGTTATTTCTTGTATTTGTTTTGCGTGTTAAAATAATTTTTTTTTTCATTTGAAAGTAAAGTGTTTCTTAGCAACCTTGTATGATTGGCAACCATAGAAAATTGAGGTATATATTTTTCTCCACGTATAATTCATTCGAAATAAGTATAAAAGTACTTGTTTAAAAATCTAGTTAAACTAGTTTATTTCGTATTTGTCCGAATGAAACTGTTATCACGAATTACGCAAATAATAAAATTATTTAAAAAATTACTTATTTTTGACATTACAACCCTTTCTGGGTACTTCAGCTTATTTTTCTCAGAATCTCAGTAATATTCAGATAAAATTATCAATGCAACATTTTACAAAATTGAGCCATCAAAATCGTTCACATGATGCTTACTTGTGTTTTTTCCCCCACATCATTTATAGCTCTTATTATACGTTAAAAAAGGCTCTAAATTTATTTTTGATCAAATTTAATCTTTCTTGTTTGCTTTAAAGAAATATATTGAAATGAAATTCTCAATGTTAATTTCAATTTTAACTAGCTGTTTGAAAGTTAATAATAATTTTTATCTAAACAGAAATTGGGGAGGAAATCTAAATCGTCGTTCGATATGAACTTTACAAATTTGTTAAAGGATTAAATGCTTACGTAAAAAAAAGAAGAAGAAGTCACAAGTTACTTGATGTTACTATATTCAGCGATATTTCTTTAATGAAACATTTGAGACTGAAAAAGACGCGGCATATCTTTTATAAGTTATTTCTATAGCAAACGAATACGAATGCATCATTCTAAAATGTCAGAGATTTCAACTATATCATTCTTATCTAATGCAAAGCTTAGATTGATGAATAAGGCATAATATATTCGACATTGTAACATAATATACTTCATTTATGCTTAAACATATTCTTACTTTTAAAACAAAATGCAAAGCAATATTAATTATAAATACTATTAAAATATTAAATTTATAAAAATTATAAAGTTATCTAAATAATTATAAATTATGAACAAGATAAATTCATAAAAATAGATAAATTAAAGATTAATTAATTTAGAAACATTTATAAAAATTATAAACTTATCTAAATAAAATTATATATTTATATCTAATATAAATAAAAATGAATATTTTTCTGTATATTTCTTATGCGATGCCGTACTGCTCACCCGATTGCGATGAAACTTCGACTGCTTATTACTTGCACTTAGTACAATCATACACATAGCACAGTCATCTGAAGTATAAAATATATTTCCAAATCTATTTACCACATTTATTACCCTGGATTAACCATGAAATCGCTATTTTCAACTGTAATAAAGATATCATGGTATAAATATATTTTCTAGGTTTAATCACTTTTAAGGGAAAATAATTAAATCGTATTTTCGTAAATAATAATTAAATCGTATACTCGAGAATTCTGAACGAATACGAAACGAATCACACGATGCAATAAATAGCTTCTTTCATTACCATACTGAAAGATCACCAAACTTTACAATCCTAAAAGAATACACAAATCTAATATTTAAAAAAATGAATATTTGCTTGTAGAACAGAATAATTAAAAAAAAAAGAATAAATACTATTTATGCTTCTCCTTTATATATCATTCCATTTCAATGAATGTATTTATTTCCGTTACGAAAATAAATATCATTCTTCCAATCATTCTCAATCAAACAAGAGAACTATTTTAAATTCCAAACGATATTTCCAAGATTATTTCTTCTGAGCAGCAACGTGCCGGGTACCAGCTAGTTTGTTATAATTACAGCCATTACCAATGAATAGCATATAAAATTAATGAACACATCATGCAAAGCTTTGTGGAAGACAATTTAAAGTCTAATTGCAATTATGGTTTTATACAATTCAATGATGGCTATCACCTGACTTTCTACAGATAAAAAAAATTGGTTAAGTAATAAATAGATATTTTTTTTTTTGTTGTTCGGACGTTTAAATGTTCAATCAACTGATCATCGCATGTCTTCATGAATATATCGCCAATGCTCAATTGATTAACCTTTCCCATTGCAAGTTGGCATTGTAATGATTATAAATAAGTTTCAGAAATGTTATGTATACTACTATATAAATGTGAAAGTTTGGATGTTTGGATGGATGCCTGTTTGTGACTCAATCACGCCAGAACGGCTGAACGTAATGGGAAGAAATTTTGCACAAAAATAGATTATAGTCAAGAATGGATCATAGGCTACTTTTTATTCCGGTTCATTGAATGGTTCATTTTTTATTCATTAAAAACTCACTTTCGTGCCAAAAAGTGGAGGCTAAACCCTGCCAAAGATGAGAAAGGCTCCATTTTATTTTTTTTTGCCCAGCAATGTTCATGTTAGGCTTAGGAGAATTTCGAACGATAGCTTCAAAAAATTCTATTACTTTTCTTTGTGTTTGATGTATTTAAAATAAAATGTTGTCAATGAATCTATCTTTCGGATTCATTCTGAAGTACTTTTAAATGAAAAGAAAACAGAGTGAAGGAAAAAAAAATTCTAATCTGCATTGCATTACCCCAACTGGCGTAGGCAAGTGAAACATGTGCGCTACGCCAACTGGCGTTGAAAGTCTGCGTGTGATTGCTGACAACTGAGCTTTCATTTCAATGAAAAGTCTAAAAATGATGTGTATAATACTGTCGTAGCTATCTCCATCTCGATCCATAGATAAAACAGACTTGATCGAGCTTGATTGGCTGTTTTTTTTTTGTGCTGTTTTTGTTGGGTATACGATGTAAATAATTTTTTTAACGTCAGTTGTGTGTTTTTGTTATTAAATTGTGTTTATGTTATATATTTTTAGCATATACTCATAATTTTAAATGTATCGTTTTTAGGTTTGGTTTAATTTTCTTTGTCATTATTTGATGGTGTTTCCTACATATGCATGAAAATTTCCACGTGAACAGAGTAGCGGGTAATAGCTAGTAGATTATATAACTTAGACACTGCATTTATGCTAGCGGCCATTTCAACAGTGATTATATTTACATGACATCTAATATGGGGTCAAATGGAATAAGATTCACATTCATCGATCATCTTTGCTATCTTGTGTATACACTTCAGAGTTTAATTTCAACAACACAGTAGAAGATAGAGCACTTTCTCTTTTCCTTTTTTTTTGGGGGGGGGATAGTGACTCTGAATCAGCGAAAATTTTACTCTAGCGACTGATATATTTGGCATCCTGCCATCATAAGAGACATCCTTAGCTTGTTCATCCTTTCAACATTTGTTGCGATTTCGGGAGATACTTTAATTTTATAATTTTTTCAGTCGCTTCAAGCGACCAGGTGTGTCGGCAGGAATAATGATTGTGTTTGTTTTCAGATAAAATGTTTTTTAATTGCCTATGTCGGTGATTATGCCAAAGTATTCATCGTTGGAGCAGTGTTATTTTAATTGTCTCACTTATCCAATGTGTTGTGCGCATGTATCTTTCTAATGGAGACACTCTCATCACACCGCAGTGCTTTTTGAAACGTAAATGTGAGATTTATTTATCTTCGTAATTTTGCAATATTGTAACTACATTCGTTTAAGGCATCTTATAAATTGCATAGATCAAACAGAATCCTTGCTTTAGCTTTTCTCGGTGAAAAAAATTCGAATGGCTGTTATAACGGATACAGTAATGAAAACGGTTTGAACTTCTGAATAACATCGTAATTTACTATTTTAAATAAGGCCAAAAAATATTTTAACACATATATATGAATGGCAAGGCACTTTTCAGAAATCTGACCTAAAATGAAACTAACTAATTTTTATAATTATATTTTTTTGTTCATTTTTTAATAAATTTTCCTTTTATGCAAGCCAGCATTGATTTTTTTGTTCTTTTCTCAGAAGCCATCTATCGATATGAGCACCGATATACTTCGAGTTTATTCGTAGCTGGGCAAAAATGGCGAGTGAAACACGGTACGAGATAACTCGTAGCTGGCGTCCTAAAAAGAACGCAATCTACGAGTTATCTCGTAGTTTGCAGTCAACGTATAAAAAAAATTGCCGAAAGGTAGCAAAAAATCACACGACCTCTAATCTACTTTTATTAAAACGAAATTTTTTTTAAATTTTGAAACTATGCAAAAAAATTTTTTGTTCTGATAATATATTTGGAATTTATGCAAAATGGAAATATTTTTTTAATTTAAATTATCACTAAAACTTCAAATAAAACCACCGTAATGTACACACTTCCAAGATATGCATGTTTCAAATTTGGTTCTGTAAGTCAAAAGGTATGACGTGTTGAATGTAGATACACACAAACACGAACATGCACAAGCATTCATCTGTAATTTTAGCACAGGTTTGACTTCAAAAGACCATAATATCTAGTAATATCTTCAGAAATCCTTTCGGAAAGAATACGAAAAATAAATAAAAGCAATTGTATTGCAGCAATTGACTCACATTTCTATTGCAAATAGTACAAGTTTAAAAAAATCTATACAATCAATTAAAAACTCTTTATAGAATAAATTATTTTTGATTTTTTTTAGTTTTATTTTGCTTTTAAAATATTATAACAAACAAAAACCAATTATGAAGATTTTACTAACAAATTTAATGAAACCTATTTTTATAATATTTCGTATAATGAAACTTTCATCTGATATATTTCTTACATGTAATTTAATTTAATTTTCCTCACAACTCAGCAAATAAACAAAAATGTTACAGCTATATATTTCTAACAATAAAAATTGCTCTAGAGCAGAAACAACTGGCTGAGAGCGTATGCCGCTTCCAAACGACTCCTAATGCCATCTAGCGAGCACGAATTAAACTTCCTGAATTTCCGCTGTGTAATTGCGCAATATTTTCTATTGAAAGATTTTTTTTTTAGTTCATATAAATATTTATTCTGATTGATGAAAACACTTATTACAGGTTGTTAATTTTAAAATAAACATATATTTACATTTTTCTCAATCAACTTATTCATTAAGTTTTTTTTTTTTTTTTTTTTGAAAACGCAATCTTGAGATGGGGTTAAAATGTTTAACAACATTAAATTATTTTCATAAAATCTTGTGCTCTAAAATATAGATGATAGATTATATTCCCTAAATAATTTTGTGAAATGTCAAAAATCCATTTTTGTAATCTTGATGAATTTTCAATGCATAATGAGTTCATATTTTTCAATGTGCAATGACTAAAGTTTTGAACAATATTATTTCTCTTATTCCAAACTTTTCAAATTATTTTAATCCTTTATTTACTTAATTATTTTGCCATCAATTTTTTAATTTTATGTTTGCACCAGTAGTTTAGTTTTCTTTGCAGAATCATCCCAGGGAACACAAGAAAAAAATGTAATTAACAGAAATGTCTTAATTAATTTAATTATTAATTAAATACTTTTAATTCCCTCTTTTAACTTATATCAACTTCATGCTATCTGGGTTACATTCTCCGTGTTCTTTAGAATATCATCAGCAAAAATAGTCATATGGTAAAGATATAAGCTAGATTTAATTGGTACTTCCAATCAGCGTCAATAAATAAAGGGCCAGTAACTTCTAAAGTTGCGAGCTGGGGTTTTGACATTTATGACGCAAGAATCAGAATTCCTCATACTCCACTAAGATATATGGTATGAATATAAATATATATAAAATTCAACAAATAAATAAGTCTAAATTCCTAGAAAGTTTGTGACATAAATTTATGCAAAAAAGGCAAAACTATAAAACAGAATAAAATAAAATCATAATTATGACTGTGGAAATGAAAAAATAGGAAAAAAATGTAAAGGAAATAATGTATTTAAAACTACTGATTAAATTAATTTGCACAGTACTGTCTGTATCTGTTCTAGAAAAATGGGATTGTTTCAAACGTTCTTATGGTTACCTATGAAAAGGATTTTTAGCATGAAACTATTGGAAATTAAATCTCTTATTTTATAACTTGTTACTTATTATTCTACATATGCATTTCCTTTATTGTAACTTTTAGTCAATAATTGGTTATTATATTAGCACTGATTGACAGGAGAATTTTTTTTTTTAAGTAATAAGTGATCAGAGTAAATTGAAAGTACATATGTTGATCTGGTATGGTATTTTTGCTTGTTGTTTGCTCCTGTAATCTGTTTAATAATTCTATGTTTAAAGCTTCGTATTTAAATCGGCAAAAAAATATTTTGTTCTATTTTTGTGTAAAAATCTTCATCCGAGTCAGATATTAACACGAACAAGTTACTGTTAAACTGATATTTGTTATGCGTGAAGATTTTGTTATTGAGAATACTTATTGGTTGAATCCGACACCCACCTGCCTAGTTATGCCAGTATTTGCAAACTGTGGTGATAACAGCAAATGAACGTGATCCAATTCTAACAGAGACAATATCTGATTCTAACAGAGACTATATCTAATTCTAATAGAGACTTTTATAGATTTGTGTTCAACTGGCAGTTAGCGTCAAAATTATTTTTGTGCTTTAAAATCTATTTGCCTGGAAACCGCAAATAATATCTTAGTAATTTTATGTAAATAAACGTATACTCAAGATGCCTATGGACTTGATTAGTAATTTCCACATTATTTAAGTGTGCAAGAAAGAGGGAATTTTGTTTGTCAACAACAATGTCTGTTTTGAAATAACCGTAACTTAAAGTTATAATAATATGTATAAGTAGCATATATTCGAAATATACATTGTCAAGAAAAGGTCCTTTTGGAAGAAACCTCAGTTTATATTACCACGGGACACAAAATCTGTACATAGGGCTGAATTTGGAATGCGTTCCTTCTTACCAGAAGACAACGCCACAGTGCCAGAAAATTTTCCTTTAGTGATTTTACTAATAGATTCTGATAGGAAATTTCTTTGATACATGTCTCATATTAGATATCTTTTAAAATAATGCGTAAGAGTTACGGATTTTTATCATTTTGGTCGGAAATAAAAAGGGTAACCAACTTTTTTCGAACACGAGTTAAAAATTACTAAAAAGTGGGATTTTCGAAGGAAATAAGAGAAAAATTTGATACTTTTCCTTTTCCGAGAGCCATTGGCGAGAGTTAAATTATTTTCACCAAATCCAAAAATAATCGTCAACAGTTTGGAGATTCTTTTTCTGCCCTCGGAAACAGAAAATTACCAAAAAATTTGCATAAAGCAACATGGATTAATTTAAGGTAGGAAAGTAAATTAAATTAAAATATATCACTACATATTGTGAGTGTGTGTGCATGTGTATATGAAGGTACTTGCATGATTTTAAAAATTACCAAGATCTCAATAGTTAAATTTGCAAGTTCGCTCTCACACATTTTGTCAGATTATTTAATGGAATGGGGGAATTCTTCATCACTTATGGAGAAAAAAATTTTATTAAGTACTTTTAAATAGTTCCTGCATCTAAATTTAGTATTTATAGACATAGTTATGCTATCGGCAGTCAATGACAATCTCATACATTTCAATTTCATCATCGAAAAATGCTTTTGAAAAGTGCAGATCGTAGTGAATAATTAAATCATTTGTAATTCATTTCGTAATCTCTCTTACTACTTAATTCGTAATAAAATATTGCATTCAAAATTTTCCTTGCCGTATACATAGTATAAATAGCTGTATCACAAAAAATTCAGGGCGAATTGATTTCGTGCACATTAATCTATACTTATAATAAAGCTCAATGTGTGTGTGTGTGTGCGTGTGTGTGTGTGTGTGTTGGCGCTCTACAGGCCAGACCGTTGGACCTACAGATACCAAATTTGGTACATGTATACCTTGGAGGTCCGGAATGTGCACCTCGGAGCCCTTTTTTCGAATTTTTAATTAGAATTTGAATTAATTAAAATTTAAGCGAAATTTCGACGTTTTTCCGCTATAACTTCCGAAAATATTATCGCACAAACATGATTTTAACATCAATTTAAAGATAAAAAAATTAGCTTTCTAATGCTGTCAGTTTTTTAAATTTATAATGTAAACTTCTATTTTTAATGAATTTTTAAAGAAATATTTTAACCATGTTTTTATCACGTGACTGGATAAAATAAAAGAATGCCGGAAGTTCAAAAAAAAAAAAATTACCATCGCAAAATAAATCTACAGAAATGGTACTTTCAGCACGTGACTGGATAAAATAAAAGAAGTATAAAATGTGATATTTTCTTTGAAAAATAAATGCAAAGCAAAGGATTCTACAATCGTTTGCAATATCTATATCATTAACTCAATAAATCTTTATTTACGGTAAACTTGATTGAATTTTGAGAGGATATGCATTGAAATCCCAACTTAATGGCATATTTATGTAATCTTTTGCAATATCTGTATCATTAATTTAATACTTTTTTTCCCTTTCTCGCTTTTTTTAAAAAAACATATTTAATATTTTGGCAACATAATCGAAATTTTTTTTAATATTTTGGAAGCATAACCGATGGTTAAAACTGACTGATTTATAAAATTAAAGAATATTATTAGGAAAAGGTGTACTTTTAGAACTTTCCGTCCGTCATCTTAAAGAAAATACTAATTTCAGGTCAATCAATGCCCGGAATTACTTCAAGGCTAATGAAT
>JAPMOQ010024889.1:198126-226008 GCA_026543055.1 Argiope trifasciata | reverse complement strand
ATATATATATATAGATATAGATAGATAGATAGATAGATAGATAGATAGATAGATATATCAACAAACATCCTTTATGTTACTTCCTACATAGGAAATTAACCTTTTAACCAAAATACCCGTCATAATATTTGCTGAAGTATGTTTATTTAGTAAATGCATATTCATGGAATGTTCAAATTAGAAAGTTCACCATGTTCACTGGCACTACTCAGACCTGATATTCGGGATATCAGGTCCAGCGTGTTAGATAACCTCTTATTTGCTACTAATTAACTATGGCGGAAAAGAGCTATCTAAGTTGGCAGATGGTTCGATACCATTAGATAGTACACATGAGTCAACGTTTTAATATAGCGGAGATTGAAATCTGCAAGAGTTTTAAATGTGCATTGAGTCTTAAATACATTAAACGATATTAAGACGTTTAACGTTATTGAAAGTAGTCTAAGAGGATAATTGTTGCTTTTCAAAATTAACAACTGCTTTATAATAAAGTGATGATGAAACAGAGAAAATTTAATTTCCATTCAGAAATGAGAAATTCATACTTCCCTTCTATCCACTAATGTACGCCATTTACAAAACACTTTGTGTTAAAATTATCTTAACCATAAATGAAGAATTTTAATTGACCTCAATAAAAAAAAAGTCAGAATTGTGACTGCACATCTCCCTTTTGTCCGCTGATTTACACCATTTACAAAACACTCTGTATTAAAAGCATCTTAACTTAAAGTATCTTATTAATAGAGAATATTAATTGACCTTAATCAAAGCAGTCAGAATTGTAAATGTGTGTCTCGATTCTGTCAGCTGATTTACACCATCTACATAATAGTATGTATTAAAAGTATCTTAACCATAAATTGAGAACCTTAATTGACCTTTATTAAATCCGTAAACATACACTGGTATGCAAATTAAAAAGCTAACTGCATACAAACTCCCATTCGTCAAAATTTCACCATCGAAATGCGAAATGAACTGTTGCTAGCTCATAAACACACGGCCCGTTTTCTAATTGAAAACATCAGCAGCAGTTAACAAATCAAATTGGCCCATTCAAAGTGCTTAGCCCGCAATCACTCATTTATTTGCTTGTTACAAGGTGTCACGTCGGGCCCCAAGAATGCAGGCGGCGGGAAGCTCCGTTGTCACGACAAAGTTGAGCGCCATAAATCAACACCTCGTTAAGCCTCTTTAACTGGCCGATGCTCGCTGCAGATAGGTTAACCGCGGACCGCGCTGTCGTCAATCTGCACGCCACGCCCACCGGCTTAACTTGGGTACCAGGTATCTGCATTCAGGTAATAAGAAAGAAGGAGAGGGAGTGCATAATGGAGAGAAGGAGGGGGTGTTCTCTTGTTTGTCTTCCGAGATGCAAACGAGAACTGGCTTTCGGGAAGGAGGGATTTTTGATTCGTCTCTCTTGCACCCGCGGAATTGCATTCAGCGAAACGAACGCATGCGCAGATTTTTTTCATTCAAATATTCACATTGGAATATAAGTGTTAGAAAGATATGGATAATATAAACAAATTTTTAAACTATAAAGTAATGATGGAATAGTGAAAAACGCGTGATTATCAGCTCTATCTATTTTCTTTTTCAGATAGTTTTTTGGTTTCACTAATTTTCATTTTTCAAATATAAAAATTTTGATATAAAATTTTGATGACGCGTTTTATATGCTTAAAAAAAGATATGCATGTCTGCTTTCTAAGATCAAACAAAAGTATTTTGAAACAGAAAAGAATCGTTTGAAGCTCAGGTGATGTCACAATTAAATTTTCTTGTAGGTGATTTGATAATAATAAAAAAAAAACTTCCTCAGTCGTTCAATTCTTTTCTTCCCACAAAATTCCTCTTTATTTAAACTATATCTCTAAACTTGCATATCCTTCTCTAAAATTATAAATAAAAGATTCCTTTTATTTCCTCAACATTTCTTGTTCTTCCAGCCTACACTTTTTATATCCGATTCCATGTTTTTATACAAATTGATTTTTCATATTTATTTTACCCACCCTTAAAGTCTGGCCCAGGAATTTGTTGATTGATTGTATGTTTATCTGTTCGAATAACTCTCAAAAAGTTGGAACATGAGTGAAGAATATTCAAATATTGGGAATGATTACCAAACTAAGAGATTCATAAATTCTATACAATCGCCTTCCAGGTACAAAACATTTCGCATCTCTTATTATCCACAAGAAAATGTTTTTCAAAACTCCAACTGTAATAGGAAAATAAATAGGCCTATGAAGCTTTATTTTATGATTGATAAATCATACTGCTGACTCCCCGACCAGCCCGAAGGCACACGGAAAAAATACTGAATGTCCACCTTTGCAGCAACACTATCGAGAACTGTGTTGTAATTCTAAGGGCCATCACCGGCCACGGTACAACCCTCCCCGAAAGAAGTACGTCCAGTCATCGATGGGAGGAAACAGATCCTCCACCTTTGGTGTATCCACCGGGTTGTAGAGATCCAATCACCATGCCGGAAGCATCACATCTCCATTTTGAGGCTCCCCAGGCTTTTTATGATTGATAAAATAGAACTTTAGTTAAATTCATTAATACGGAAAATTTAAATGAAGTGCAGAAAATCCAAGTGGACTTTACAATTAGTTTCGCCTATAAGTTATTAAGTATTTCGCCTATAAGACTGAACCCAAACTAGGCATCCATGACAAGATAACTCAAGACCACTACCCAGGATTACTACTATTGATGGCGACTCAACTCCTTAGCTCCTGACTACCAATTCAAGATCTCTCAATTCAAATCTACTCGATGGACGACCCCTCCAGCTTTAGATAGCTGACCTTTTATAGTTCCCGGGATGCGGGGATAGAAGCTTGTAGACCAATCAGGAGCATTTTAGCGTATCTCGATTTTCTAATGGATAGATAGAGATAATTCTCGATTGGGTATTATCCCTTTTGTCGCCAAATGGTCGCCAAGCTCTGGGATATCTGATTAGATCATTCTTTCTCCTGTTGACACTATAGTTGAGATAAGGCAAAATTACAGGTTCGTAACAATATCATTTATGTGAATATTTTAACTATTCAACGATAACAATATTTAATCAACAACAAGCATTAAAAAGAATAAAATCATTCAAATTGTATTTTATATACAAAGATATAATTTTTAAAGGCTTTATGCCTTGTATACCAGCAATTGGTAATATTCCTTTAAAGAATCTATGTTAATATGGAAAGACCGATTGGGAAGAGAGCAATAATGGAAAACTTCATGTAAAACAAGATGTTAGATAACAGATTCTTGTAGCGCAAGTTAGAAACAACATGCGTAAAGCAACTCGCTAAATGATGCTATAACTGACAGCTGCTTCATTGCATGCTTTAATAATGACCCCATTTTCCCTGGTCCCCTCGCATCTGCGTGAGGTGACGAAATCCTGGCCCTGCTTCATAGATAGAGAGAGTTTGCATAATCGCGGAATTTAGGGAAATTCTGATGAGTGAAACCATGATTGAATAGGGTCAGGCAAGAGATCTTTAGCGGAGTTTTTATTTATTTTTTAGCGCTTTTTCTTCCGTACTTGATCCCTCGGGTAAAAGAAATGGGAATAATCGTGACTCATGTGATGCCACAAAATAATAATAATAATGCCTTTAAAAAAACTCCATTTTTGGCTAGTTTTCGCTTTGAACTGAAATAGAGAATGGACATCTATTTTTATATTAATTTGGAAATGTATGTTACCTGCAAATGAATTTTCTTCGTTCTCTTAATGCCCTAGATAGAATGAACATTTGGTTCTGCAAACGATTAAATTTAAAAAAAATAATCTTGTATTAAGAATTATTTTCTTATGTTTCTCCGCTATTCAAAACGTTCTATTATGCTTAAATTTCGCTTATTAAAAAGAAACAATTCCCAATTGATTTCGAAAATAGCCCAGGTGTTGCTTTACAACGGGACTTTAATGTAACTAAACTAAACTAAACCAAACAATTCATTTGGAAGAAAAATGTTGATTTTCATCAATGTTTGTAAATAATTCTTCCCTCCGATGACCGCATATTTTGAGTAATTAAAGTAAATCAATGACGTAAGACTTGCAACTATAATTGTGCTTCAATCAACTTAATCGATGAATTTCAATGAAAATTTTCAAATTGAAATTGTTGATTCCAAAGTAAAATTAAAATTTCACAGAACTCATGTATTAAAATTTCATTCATTTATAAATAAAATTTTTGACATAAAGAAAATAACTACCAGTATTCTCACAGATTGAAAAAGTATGTGTTTGGTCGTTCGGGTCCATAATTCAGTAAAGCACTTATCATCTTATTCAATTTATCTCAACATCGACATTTGATATTGGAAATGTTTGATATGTTTTAGGTTGTATCGTGAGGCTGTTCTGCTAAGAGATATCGCCTCAAATTTTAAAAGAATAAGTTTTTTTTTTAATTGGGTTAAATGCAAAAGAAATAAATAGCTAGGAAGTAACATTGATTTCATAAACGTAAATTGTGGCTTATATTTAAAAATAAGATACCATGAATTCTTCCAAAGTTAAAATTGAACACGAAAATCCCTTTAAACTAATAATAGTGCAGATTTACCGTGCTCAATTCTACTTTCCGATTTACACTTCTGTTGTAAAAGCAGGAATATGCTGCTTTTTTTATTATAAAAATGGAGTATTTTTAGTGTAAAATTTCTACATTACAAAACTTTGTGGGGAATTTTTTTTTCTCAGAAATTTAGATTTGGTCCCAAGTTTTGTAATTTTAGAAATTCACTAACATATTCGTGTTTACATCTGTATATAATGCTTATGCACTCCACTTCTCCAATTACTTTTTCGTTTTGCAGCTCTATTGAATAAATATTAAGATAAAATATTTTATAAACTCTCAGTTTGCTAAAATTCAATAACCTCGATCGACTGGCTGGTTAAAAATCATCTCCAGAATAGAGACAAACAACTGATACCTGACAGAAAACTTTGAGGATATTCGAAACCCAGTTCTACAAAAGATCTTTTGCGTATGTGGCAATTAAAGTATCATAGAATTTCAAAAATCCTTTTGATTGAGTAGAGCTTATAGAGGCTGATAGCAGTTCAGACGCACTCGTCGAATACATATTGTTCAACCCGCCTCAAAATAGCCGATAATTTAGTTATATTGCCGCATTGAAACGAAGCATTGCCTAGTCTGCATAGCTGAATGGTTATGACGCTGGACTCATAGTCAAGAGATCATGTATTCGAATCCCAGTATACTTTAAAATTTTGTTTTTCCTTGATTTCGTGTTCCAGGAGATTCTAGACCTTTCTTTCATTTACCAGAGAAGTGCTCTGGACTTTTCTTACTGTCTCCGGAAAGGTATTCTGGAACTTTCCCTATTCGCTTAAGATATATATTCGCTTAAGATCTCTCAGTCACAGGGTTCTTAGTTCAGAGTTGAGTTAATAAATTGATTTCACTCTATTTCATGTGTCTCTTCTTGAGTTCTATCTACTTGACAATATTAACATCCTGTTTAAAGGGCCATTAGGGCTATTTTGGGATGAAGAGGAAGACAACTGAGCTGGCACGCCCCTCTCCAAACTTCTACACTACACCAGAGGGAGGATGTTTGGCCCAGACGGAATTAACGCCCAACAGACCTACACAATGGTTTTTCTGTAGAATCCCGTTTTGAACCTGAAACTGTCTGTTCCGAAGCCAAGACCCTGCCACCAGGCCACTGCGGTCCCACAAACTATCTGATGGAGTTAAACTAAATGAAAAAAAATGTCGAATTCAAGAGATGTCAAGCAGGAGGAATACCTTCAGTATATAAGGCATATATATATTAAAGGAATATCTGCTTGTATACAGCAGACCACCCCGCCACCACTGAACGTAGCAGTATCGACACCCCTTAAGGAATATCACTTTTGCAATGGTTCTCGTAACAGGATTTCAGAGAAACTTCTGATGTCTTTCGCAAGTTATACTTTCTAAAAGTCCGAAACCACCTTTCGCGTAACAATTTATTCTTATAAGCATGAGTAGAAGGCTTTGATCATATTGTTACGAACCTGTAATCTTACTTACCCTCTTCAATATTACCATCGTGGGAACGACTGATTTACAGACATCTGTATTGAATGGTGCCGATGTCACATCAGAGATCCCAGAGCTTGACGACCATTTGGTGACTTGGCGACAAAATGGATAATGACCGAAACTGAGAATTTTCCCGATCCATCCATTAGGAGCCGAGATACAACCAGAATGCTCCTGAATGGTACAGAAGGCTTTAGCACCATCTTACGCTGCTATATAAGGCTGGCAATCCTGAGTAGCGTGGTGTGGTGGTCAATCAATAAGACAAGAGGTCTTGGATAGGAGTCCTGAGTGCAGGAGTTGCCTAGAAAATGCCGAAGTATTGGCGGATTGCTGTGTGCCGTCGGCACGTCTTCAGTCGAAGTCGGGTGCGGTCATCGATCGGTAGACCTGAAATGAGAGGTCTGAAAGCAGAATAGTAAGCAGGGGTGTTACCTGGAGAATAGCTAAGCAACGAAAGAGTGCTGGATTGCTATGTGGCGTATTTTGATCAAGCCTGCGTCGTGTGTCGTTGTCCATTGTGTTATCGTCGGGAACGGAGCTGTCCTGAACTGAGGAGTAGTCCCGCCGTGCGAAGTAGGGAGTCGGCAGCGAAGGCAAGAAGAGACAGAGGAGTAGTTTCAGCCTGTTCGGGAGAGACCTACGTGAGTGCAGACAGAATCCCTTAAAGATTCCCTCTCCTGCTGAATCCTGTCTGGCCGCTTGGTGAGCTGTGGACGTTGTCACAACGGAATTTCTGCGTGTGGACTATTATTGTGGTCTACTGTTTACTGTCCTGTGAGGAGACAGGAAGAGGAATAAATTCAAATTTTGACAAGGTGATCTTCCTTTGCATTCGGGTTTATCAACACGGTTTTTTCACACAAAAGTTTATAAATGCAAAATACAGTGGAATCTAGAATAAAAAATATACAAATACATACGTTCTTTTTCGTTTGATGAGAATTTTTCATTTTGCTTTTGGTAGAAGACTCGCAGTGCTTTGGAGGCAGCAGTAAGGTCTCAGTTTGTGAGCAGTAGGCTTTCAGGTTCGATACTCGATTCCACTGTACAAAGGTCTGGTGCATGTCAAGTCAGTCAGACCAAATGTCCTCCAGCTGGTGTGGTATGGTGTGGAGTGGTAGGGGTGCCAGCTCAGGTTTCGTCCTCGTCATCTGACAGTGGTTCCGAATGACGAGATCTATTTCAAAATAGAAATTGTGTTGCTTTACAACTGAATGTTAGTATAACTAAACTAAACTATACTAATCTAATCCATTATTCCAACGAAAAAGCGATCTCAGATAAATGCATTTAACTTCCACTAAAAGGTTTCTAATAATAGGGTTCCTTTGGCGATTAAAACAAAATCTTGAGCGTTTACGCAACCTATTTTAGGCGCTAAAAGTCAGAAAAGCCTTCGTGTCAAAAGCCGCGCATTTGGCACGATAAATCGCCCCCTTAATAGTTGTCCAGAGAGCCTAAATTTTCATCGCCACCAATTATACGCCAATTTGGCCGGCTGTCGGCACTAGTTGGAGAGGCATATTATGTTATTAAGACCCACTTAGACAGGTATATTTTATTTATTTCATAACGAGCGGTGATTAAACGAAATGCGAAGTCGTGATTAAGTCCCATGAATCTTCATTTTATTCAGCACTTTTTTTTTTTTTCGTCTATCTGTTTTTATTAAGCCTACCGATGACTTTTACGTTTAACAGAGTGAAATGACTTTATCTCGGTTTTTTTCTTCTTTTTCTGCAATAGCTGTCTCATACTAATTTGTTTTACATTAAAACCATAGGAATATAATTAAAATTTCTTCTGTGAACCATGAAAAATTGGAACAAAAAATTTAATGTATTTGAGACTTAACATTTAAATGCATAAATATTACCCGAGAGACCTAATTGAGATTATAAACAGGAATTTTTTTTAAAAATCGTAATTGGTTGAAACCAATGGGACCCTACATTTAAATAAATACATATGATGATTCTGAATCTATTTCCATTGTTGCCCAAATCTACAGATAATTTTGAATCCAATAAAGATTTGCTAATCCAAGTATCATATTCTAATAAATATTTAAATGGGCCAATAAAGTGCTTCTGAATCTATTTTTTTTCTATTAGGTTGGTGCGTATGAAATGTCGGATTCTTAAGTGATTGTATAAAACTGCATATCTTTCTTCAAAAGCTGTTTATTCAATCAAAGTATGCTCCATTCGCTTCAATACACTTCTCCCAAAGAGATTTTAAAGCGTAGATGGCTGTCTTAAAAAAATTTTGGTCTTTAGAATTAATAAACTCTGATATCGAGTTTTTTAGACTGTCTTCATTTTCATAGTGTTTGCCCCTTAAAAACAGCTCTAAATGCTTGAAAAAATGAAAATCGGTCGGCGAGAGATCCGGTGAATATGGTGGATGCTGCAAAACTTCATATTCCAGTTCGTTCCAGCTTATTTCGCTCTGTCAGTGCGTGCGGTACCCACTTGTCCATCTTCTTAACCTTGCCAATCTCAGAAAGGTGTCTCAATATCGTTGTATGGTCAACTTTCATCTTGATAGCAAGTTCCCTCGTGGATACGGCTGGATCCGCTTCCACTAGAGCCTTCAGGTCATCATTCTTCACAGACGTTTTGGGTCTTCCGCGCGGCTCATTTTGCAGTGAAAAATCGCCAGTCCGAAATTTTTCGAACCAACGCTGCACTTTCCGATCGTTAACCGTATTCTCCCCAAACGCTTGGTTTATGTTGCGTGCAGCTTTTGCAGCACTATTACCAAGTTTGTACTCATATAAGAAAATGACGCGAATGTCGGCAGAATTCATATCGGCAATAAACTCAAAAGAAATAACAAAAGGGAAGACCTTCGAGAAAAACTATTTTGCTGAAATGAGTCTCTGGCAATGGACAATACGACTATGAATGAGGTTATGCCAAAGACAAAAGTATAAAGAAAACAGGGAGACAAACGTCCGCATGTAAAGAGAATCCGACATTTCATACGCACCAACCTAATAATACTAGCTGGTACTTGGCGAGTTCCTGCAGCTGAAGAAATAACGTTAGAAATATCGTTTAAAGTTTAAAATAAATGTCTTGTTTAACTAGGAAGGATAGAAAGAATGCTACTTATATAAAGGCGAAGCGAAAATAATCTTTTTTCTATTTTATTTTTTTAACTTTATTATTCAAGACTTTAGGGTTGGCAACATACCACTAACTTAAATCTAAATTAATTTCTAAAGTTTTATCTTAATTTAGCCCACAGTAACTTCATTCTAAAATATTCTCTTATTTCCTGATCTGATTCCATTTCTCTACTTAATGAATTCAAGAAATGCTTTGTAAAGTTCTTTAGTCATCGATTCTCGCGGTGAGAGTGAACGATAAAAATTGCTGACTTAACAAATACTTTTTCAAAAAGGTTCCTGTGTTTCCCTTATCATGTGATCGACGAGTGTCAGAAATCTCTGTGAGAATCTTAATAATATATTGGCTCTATAAACAATATTTTCCCTATAAAATTATCTATATAAAACGAGGGAAAATTAATTTATCGCCTTTTCCGTCACTTCTGCTTCTGCACGCTGCTGTCTCCGGAGTTGGAATAAAGTGAACGAGCTTTAAAATGAAGTCTTCTTTAATGTCTTCGAACCTGCCATTTGCTACCAATAACTTTCCAATGATTCAGAGGCTCGTAGCATCCAGCATACAACTGGTTATGTGAGAAACATGGATGTTTATAGGTTCAGTTCGCACACTTGAAGTGATTGGCCATGTGCCTTGTTGATTATAATTGAAAATACAAGTCGAATGGATAATTGCAGCAAAATTTGACAGGGAAATGCAGATCCGATCGCAAGACAGCGTGGAGAATTCCATTGATGTAAGTCATTCGTTGATGAATCATTGCAAAGTACATACTAACAGACAGCAACTCCTTCACATTGATTTAAATTTTGATATGAATCTATATTTTTGATGCTAAACCCTGAGCACCAAATTTTATCTACACTAGCTCTTTGTAATGTAGTTACCGAGTTCACTTAGACTCGCATAACATGACAGACATTCTAATGAATGATGGAAATCAGCAAATTTTTTAGACATTTCAAATATGAAATTTCTTTCGTAACCTAGAAGCGTTTTTGTGTTATCGTGTTCACAGACAGACTGATTGACAGACAAACCTAATAAAAATGACGTGTTTTCCGAACTCAGGTTCGTCAAATTTTTCACAATGTCAAATGTTTGTCGATACTGCTACGTTCAGTGGTGGCGGGGTGGTTGGCTGTATGCAAGATGTCAAATGTTCGAATTGGAATTTTTTAGGTATTATAATCAATTTGATACAATACTGTCTGATTATAAACGTTTTTCAATGATTATAACCAGACAGTACTTCGTTCTATTCTTCATATATAGGAAAGTAAAAAATCAAGTATGGGAAAAGATTTTAGTTTTTGAACTAGTTAGATTTGTTGATAATTACAGTTTTAGGGCAAAAATTGTGGTTAGCTAAAAATAACGGTTTAATATAATCTAATTGTTTGAAAAATAACAAAAGCATTCACTACGAAATTGCAAAATAATTCAAACAAAATACTACAAGTAACCACAACATCATTGTTTGACATTCATGCGGTGATCATTTTTGTATAGGGATATGTTATGCGGCTGCAAATCGTAAAGTCGTGAGTTCGATCCTTGGCAGAAATTCAGCCACAACATTGGCGCGACACCACAATAAAACTCGCCAAATTAGTGACCACGGACAATGAACACTCTCCTCCCTCGCTATGATGCTTAGTGCTACGAAACACTCTCCACGCTCGCCATGACGCTTGTCTCTACCGAAAAACCATACTTTCTTAAAAGTATACAACATAACTTGAGGACTATGAGTATGTTGCTTTTGCCGATAGGTAGGATCAAACTCGTGATCTTATGGTTCGTAGACAGATAGCATAACACAAGACTGAAAGTGATCACTCAATCTTGAGGATGTAATCTAGCATACCACTACAGGTATGATTAGAGACATGCCTTTTTTAAAAAATAAAAGAATATTTTCTTACAAAAATTTAAAAAACATACTGTAAAATTTTATTTAAATATAGCATATTAAAGAAACGACCGATAATTATACGCCAACTCAATAATTTTAATGCACGGAAATCGTATTCAAGACTATTTTATTGAGTGTAATGATACTCCTGGTATTTCTACAGAATGATTTATCCCAGATGTTTCATTTCATCTAATCCAGACGTCATATATAACCTATCTCCCAAACTCTCAATTGCATTTAGTGAGCATTTTTATAGCTTGAGTTCACCTCACCGATTGTTAATAAATGTATTATTTCCATTTATATACTGAAACCGCTTTTCTTCCTTTTTTTCAAAACTGTAAATGCAAAGCTTCACGAGCGCGTGCTTTGATGGCGAATTGTCCAGCTTCTCTTTGTCATTAGAGGGCGAACGCGGAAGAGAGTGGTCAAGCGGTCGACTCTCAAGTTAGAAAAGAAGTTTTTTGAACCCGATCGATTAAACCTTCGAGGGAATCGCCCAGGGAAGTAAACAAGAAAGCCACACACAGTTCGGCTCTTGAAAAAGGCACTTCAATGAATTTTCAGCACAATCAGGAAATACTCGTGGAAAATCTATTTTTTGTCTGTATAAATAAAAATAAATGTTTGACTGTATGTTTCTTATGAGCTGCCGTACCGCTCATCCGATTGCGATGAAATTCTGAATACTTATTACTTGCACTTACAGTATGGTTATAGACATAATACAATCATCTAAAGTATAAAAAGTATTTTCAGATCTACTTACCGCATCCATTAACCAAGTATTAACCGCCAAATAACTTGCCAAGGAGAGCAACAGATTCAGAAAAGATGCTCAATTCAAGATATACGTTCTTATTTCGGAGCTAATTGTGCTTAAATGCAATGTAAGTCTTTCTCTGAGGCAATAGTTTTATTAGAGAATGAGCGAGAAAGTTTTAGGGGAACCAGTCCTATAGGTTTGAAATTTTAACTAAACATTTAATAAAATGTTAGCGTTTTTCGCAGTAACTTCCGAAAATATTACATTACAAATAATTTTGAATCATCTTACTTTTCAAAAAATTATCTTTTCAACTATATTAAGGATTTTATGGTATAAATATATTTTCTATGCTTCATCAATTTTAATAGAAAATATTTTAATCCCATTTTCTAACATTAAACTTGAGAATTTTAAACGAATTTTAATCGAATCACGAGACACAATAAATAGCTTCTTTCATTACCATTCTGAAAGAACACCAAGCTTTACAATTCTACACGAATGCATGAATTTTTAAATCCTTTCTCTGTGCAGAAGTTTCAATAGACGTGCATTCAGCATTGTTGTAGAAAAGTGCAACATTAACATTCGAACTGGTAATTTTTAGATGGTAGACTTTTTTTTTCTGCACTTCTAATTGAAAAAAAAAATCCTTTTCTTTTGTTTTGAACAATTTATCAACAATATATTAGTAAAGAATCCCAAACTGGCTAATTTGGGATGAATGGCCATTTTAGTAGAAATTGTTATATATGTAAGAGAATCTTTGTCTTCAAGTATATGTCCAGCCTTTTCTATTTATTATAACAAAGTTCTGAATCAGAAGTTAAAAGATAAAAATAGGAATCAAATATTCTATAAAAGAATAAAATTGTAAATCAATTAAATGTGAAAAAAGAAATAGTAGTTTATAACCTTTTTTGTTAACATACATAATGTTAACAGATTTTATTTTATTTATTTATTATCATGTGAGAGCATGATGTTGTTTTAGTTGTTTCAAAATGCATAGGCAACAAATTTTGCTGCCTCAAAAGGTGTAGGCAATAAAATAGCGATTTAATCGCTTTTGATTCGACAGTTTTCCGCTTTTTGGGCCATTAGAAAATATTGCAGAGGTTTTCGCATTTGACGATTTGTCGCCAACTTAAGTTACAATTTAGAGAGGATATCAATTCATCAGAATAAAAATCCAATTTTGAGATGAAAAAAAAAATAAACATCATCATTTTTCTAAATATTGACGCATGCGTAATCTAATAATCTCGTGATTGTTCCAAACCCGTTTAAACTGCTTAATGACTTAAAAATAATAGGGTTATCATGTGATAACTTGGAATTTACGATCGTAAATATCATTTTTTGTTGTTGATGTCCTGCAACTTTTTTAATATAAATGAAATTCTATTAAAAAAAATCCTCCTATGTTTATAAGATACTTCTATTTCAAACAATAGTTTGAATTTTAGGTGCCATTCTAGTATTATTTTATTACTTCAAAATTACAGAATTGCTTAAATTTTTTTTCTTTATTTCTAGATTCCTTTGAACACTTAAAAAAAAGTCCAGGATGTGAGTACTAACTCTTGAATGAAAATTTAAAGCATCACAAGCAGAAGGAAATACATCAAAAAAGAAATTTATATTTTCCTGTTAATATTGGTATTTCCATCATCAAAAGTAAAACCACTAACTCAGTCAGGAAGTCAAATTGATTCCTTGATGATTAAATTATTACTTCAGAATCGACCACCTGTTTGGGAAACTTTTTCTTTCTTCTCGCAAGCGAATGCAAACACTTAAAAAAATGGTAATAAATGTTAAATTCTCAAGGCAAATAACGTGCAATCTAAGATCACGCTATATTTTGAAAAAAAAAAAAATGATAAAAAGGAAACAACGGTGGCCCACGTGCGAATATAACACAAATGATTAAAGTAAATAAATACAAAAATAAAAGTTAATGCTTTAATTCTCCAAATTACAGTGGTGTGATATTTTCCTTTCTCAATTCGCTCTCTCACCTCACTCCGTTTGTTTATTTTCTCATTTTCGGTTTCACATTTCCGCGTTCTTTGGGTGTTTTAACTCCAAGATATGGACATCAAAATCGCATTAATGTTTTTCTCCTATTTTTTTTCTCTTCCACCCCAAAATCTTTTCACTTCTCCTCCTGACTGACAGGTTGTGTGCGAGAAGTTGCTCTCGAAAAGCTGCGAACGAATCTATTACAAAAACGTCTTTTCGAACATTAGCAAATAAGTTGCTCAGATTTCCTAAGTGAAATTTGCTGCTGTGTAATTTTGTGGCGAAGCGTGTCATTTAAGTGCCTCGATTTGATGTTATAAATTTAATTCACTCTTGACACGGACAAACTGTTATTTTTTTTGTTTGTCAAATTGCTTTTTAATGAGTATTTGTTTTAAAAAAGAAAGTGGGAAACGTAGAAAATGTGACAGACAATGCAGCAACTTCGTTAACAAAGATTCACATTTTCAAAATTAATATTAAAAGAATTATTTCAATTGCACATTAATGCAAATTCGGCAGTTGATTTCTTTTTTATAAACTTGTTCACTGTTTAACAGAACAAAGATTCACATTTTTAAAATTCATATTAAGAGAATTATTTCAATTCCCCCGTAATATGAATTCGACAATTGCTTTCTTTTTTTATAAAGTTGTTCACTGTTTAAGAGAACAAAGATTCACATTTTCAAAATTAATATTATGAGAATTATTTCAATTCCACGTTAATACAAATTCGACAATTGCTTTTATTTTTTTTTTTTGGAAAGTTGAACCTGTTAAAGAGACAAAATTTGAAATAAATAAAAATTCAAATGTTTCCTTTTCATAATTTTCACTTGAATCTAAAAATCGGCCATCTTCTACGCAAATCGTATAGTAAATTTATATAAATAACAATGAATGTTTGTCTGTATTTCTCATATGCACTGCCGTACCACTCATCCGATTGCGATAAAACTTTGATTACTTGTTACTTGCTGTTACGGGATAATTATAGGCATAGTAAAATGATCTAATATGCAAAAATATATTTGGATCAGTTTACCACATCTATTGATAAAGGTTAAACCTTCAAATAACTCGCCCAGGAGACGCAACGGATTCAGTAAAGATGCTCAATTCAAGCTAGACATTTGTATTTCGTAGCTATTGTATGTAAATACAATGCAAGTTTTTCTCTGAGGTAAGGGTTTTAATAGAGAGCGTGCGAGAAAGTTTTTGGCGAACCAGTCCTATAGATTTGAAATTTGAACTAAACATTTATTAAAATTTTAGCGTTTATAACCTCCAGCAAATACATTTAAAATCTTATCTCAATACTTAAACAAGCTTTTTACAGGAAGATTACAAGAGAAAATATGGAGGAGTTTTGGAATAAAGAATACCTCATTTCAAATAAAGGGTGCCTAACAAAGAAATTTTTTCCATCCATCAATAAGGGAGTGTCATGCCATTATTTTTTTACAAATTATAGAATAACTCAATTTCTCACCGGTGATGGCAACTTTAAAAGCTATCTGTCTAAATTTAACTTGCCTCCATCATCTACCTGTGACTGTAACATTGGTGACGAGGAAAATGTCGAACATGTGCTCTTTCCATGTTCCAAGTTTGCCGGAGAAAGACAGAACCTAAGATTTTCATCCATTTGTTTCCGCCAGAAGTGCTCTTGAAAATGTTTGTAAATTTATCATTGACACCTGTTGAATTTTCTTATATTTTCTTATTTTATTTTATTCTTATATTAATCCTTCATAACTGTTGCATTTTCTTATTTTATTTTGTTATGTGTTGAATACTTACTTCTGTAAGCCCCGTGTGATACTTTGTTGTGCCGCAAATTTCATAAATGCTTCAATTAAAAAAATACTTAAACAAAACTACTCAAAATTTTTCATGCTTTTTCTCAACAAAGCAAGCCGAATGTTTAACCGCAAAAAGCGACTACGAAGTTGAACCTCTGCTTACAGATGTGTTTGGGTAACTTCGCTCCAAATAATTATATGGGCACAAATTCTTAACGAGCTCTTTTCAGATTTTGATGCCTACAGTTTTTCTGTGGCTGACTTTTCCTCCGTCTTTCTACGCGCAGCGCACCGTAATCAAATACAGGAAAGGCAGGCCTGCCCTTTTGATCAGGGGGTTGAAGAGTTGCGAAGGGGGCTGGAACAAAACGGTCTAATAAAAAGGCATGCAGATTTCAGATGCTTGAGGTTCCATGACTGATGGATGAGTCTTAGACGGATGGACTTTTTATCCATCAAGAATAAAAAGTTTTAGCGAATATTCTTATTGGGAAAAAGCTGGTTGTAACTGGACATTACAAACACATGATTAATGTTTTCTTTAATAAGCCCTTTTATTTATTAAATTTAGAATTTTGGGAAAATGTAGACTGTTTTTTTTTTTTTTCATTTCGCATTAGTTTACTGTAAGTAATAATTTTTTTGTAAAAAAAAATACTCTTAAGCATTTTTTAAATAAATAGTTAAAAAATAATGAGAGTAATAACATTTCCTAAAGAAATATTAAACGGTACAGAGATCCTATTTCATTTGTCTATGTCGTTGTGTTTTTTATTATTGCATTCTCGAATATGCCTACTGATAGAAGGGCAATTCTTTAGAAGATTGAATTCGTAATTTGATAGTGCCCTCCAAATCTCATGGTAAAACCATTTGCATACTTTCATCTATCTATTTAGTAGTGATTGAAAGTTTGAATTATCATGTTCAAGTACATTCTGGCACAAACATACAAGCTTCCCATGTACACATTTCAAGCAATATTTGAGAAAAAATAAATGTAGTAAAAAATTGGTATTTTTATCTGTCTAATTTATTTTCATGGTTTCGTGTTCAACCTGATAGATATAATACCAAAAACTGTTTTTTGTTTTTTTTTCGGACTCGAGATCTAAAACTCTTGTATTTTCATCAAAATCGAGACGATCTTTTATTATTATTACAATGATATTTATTTCCTAGCGTGCCAGAAAGTAACATACATTGTGCATCGAAATCTCGAGATCGAATTTTTTTGACAGTTGCATTATCTTCTGTGCGCATGTCTAGTGTACCGGAAAGGTTGGAAGGTTGGTACATAATTATCAGGCGTTTTTAAACGATATCATCAGAAACGGATCGCACTCGTTTCGTTGAAGCAAATCGGTGAAAATTCGGACATGTTCGGACATGTTTCGCTCGTGAGGGATTCCAACCAGACAATTTTCATTCCTTACCAAACCGTTCTGTTCTGTTCTGTCTGATGCCACTTGGTCATACCAAGCCGAATGAGAAGTAGATCTTTTGAAGGAAGGCAGAGGTGTGCGCCTTTCGTTGTTAACGAGCACCATTCAGGTGAAAGGACAACTTTGCTAGACCACACAACCCTCTTTAGGGGGTGGTCAAACTCATTCCTCCATCCGCCAGTCAAAATTGAGATCCAAATCAGAGACCGATTCAGCACCCCCACAAGGATAATGGGAATTTCGAGGACCTATTGAACGTGCCCCAACTGTCATTAGCCAACACGGCGGTCTTTGGCCGATATGAGGACAGAACTCGCAACATTTCGGTTAAGAGACTGACACTCTACCAACCAGGCTACCGCTGCCCCCTTGCCAAGCTTTTTGAGATGACGCACGATGTCTGAATGGTCCACATTGAAGCTGTCGATCAGAATTCAAGTTGTCAAGATATCGCCCCTTCTATGGATTCCAAAAGTGCCTGGTCGTCACAATCCGATGGACGACCTCCTCCTGGCTTATCTTCTAAGCTAAGGTCGCCAGGTTTAAAACGGGCAAACCATTTCCTGCATCGACTTTCGTTGATTGTGCCCTCACTAAAAAGTTCGTTGAAATCGCGAATGATTTTGCTACTTTCCACCCTTCCTCAAAGCGGTACTGCATAATATAACTGTTGCTGTTGGCGATAACTAGGCCCAAACTCGGGACCTTATGATTCGTAGACAGATAACATGACCACAAGACTAAAAGTGATGACTCAATTGTGAGGATGTTTTCTGACTTATAAAGCTTCCACTACCCTACCAGAGAGAGGAGAGACGAACGATATTTCGTTGCTGTTGAGTGGTATCTTATTGGCTGTTTAGTTTGGTATTGCGCCTTACCCTTTTTGTGTGTTTGTTTGGCTGATTATTTATCAGCTTCATTTTTTTATGGGCCAATTATTTATCAGCTTGATTTATTTTATTGGCTGATTATTTATTGCCATTTTTTTAACTCCTAGGCCGATTATTTTTCGTCATTTTTTATTATCTTATTATTTATCACCTTTATTTATGCATATATTTATTTGGGTAGAGGTCTCCACATTAGTTGGATGAAGGTTGCGTTTTTATTTTCATTGTGCTAGGTTACCAATGTTGCTATTGGCGATAGCTAGGCCCGAACACGGGACCTTACGGTTGGTAAGTAGATAACATGGCCACAAGACTAAAAGCGATCATTTAATATTGAGGATTTTATCTAGCTTATAAAGCTTCCACTCCATAACGTATGCGAGTATGATTACAGAAACACATTTTTCTAATCTAAAAGTAGAAGAATATTTTCATTCATTAATTTATAAAATAGCGAAAATTTTTATTAAAATATAGCACACGAAAGAAACACCAGATGAATATTACTAACCTAATAAAAATCAACACAAAGTGCCGCGAATTATTCGTAAACTGAAACCAACAATTTTTGATGCTTCCTTCAGTGTTACAATCTAACGGCCAACTTGTTACAGACATCAACTTTATGTGTTGAAGCAATCTTTACATATTACTCCACACCCTCTTTGAAGACAGTGTTTGATTAAATGCGGCAACGGTTGGACAGACGCGAAAACCGCGGCTTCTTTCTATGCGCAAGGATAAAAAACAAGGGGGAAAAAATTCGAACCACGGAGTATGATGGCAAGGGTCAGATTTAGAGCGAAAGATTGTATTTACTTTAAGACGGATATATAGATGACTAGTTATTTATATTTTTTTCTCGGAAACTGCGCTATATCAAATTAAAGAAATGACCTTTTTTCCCCCCTTCTTCTAAGATGAGTAAATCATTTTCTCATTATGGAGGCGATGAAAACTGCTGAAGCAAGAAATTGGTCTTATTTATGACCGCTGTTATAAAAGAAGTGAAAACTCGTGCAAAAAGGTGTTCGCAACATCGCTGACGTTCGTCACTTGCTCCGTTCGTATTTTACAGTGCTTTATGGTTCCGTGATGGTTTAGAAAGTTCGGAAATCCACCTGAAATTAGATTTTTACCCCCAGAATGCTTAGTAAGATATGCTTTGTAGTCACGACTGGATTCATCAAAAGTAATCTAATAATGCTGGGTTGTCAAATTATCTGTCAGAATTTGCTTTAAAAGATTGGACCGATTTAGAATCGAAGGAAATTTCAGAGTAAACACTGATGTGCATGCTTCTTAAAGAAACAAATCGTTTTCTTTATCTTTTTTTTTAAGTTTTAATACTTAAAATATCCTATTACGTTTGAAGGAAAAATTTTGATATACACGATTTAAAAAAAAACTATTTATGATTTTTAGATGTATTGTCAATTATAAACAGTATAAATACAAAAAAAAAAATTATTTGAAAATATAATATATTTTAAAAAATAGGAAAATGTGTAGTAAATTTTAATGAAATTTAAACAAAACGATTAACACAATACACAAAATGGTAATGCCGCAATCCTATTGTTCTTTGCACACAAGTTATAGAATATAATAGTGAATGAAATGAACCAAAATATAAGAAAAATGCTGAGATGCAAAGAAATCATGGGTAAAAATATACGTATATATGCAATTTTTCCATATATTCACAACATTTTTTGCCCATGTCATTTAAAACATTCGCTGAAATTTTTATGTAAATACCTTTATTAGTTTTTGAGATATCATGTTAATAGTACGGTATTTTTATGAAAATTAAAATTGAAGCTAAAAACAAATTTTAGCTGAAAAATATGTGATCCTGGATGATAGGCCAGGCCTTCATTTTCCTAGAAAAAATAAAACTAGGAAATTGTGAACTACAAGAAATAGCATTTTTTTAAAAATGTCTTTGCTGTCGAGAACTAGTGTTTTTAACGTCGTCGGATAACTTAAGATTCGAAATTTTATTAATGACTTTAAATAGTTGCGGGTGGTTTTTTTTTTGTCATTGATCAAAAATAGATAATGCAAAAAAAAATGGCAATAAAATTCTTTATGAAAGTAAAATCGCAAATAATCGGAAATGATCGATCATTCTGTAGGCCCAATTCCTCAACTCCAGGAAAAATTTCAAAATCTTTAAAAAGATTCCAAAATAAAAGAGCAGAGTAAAAGTTAAAAGGATTTTTTCTTAACGAAGGAGAAGAAAATTAAAATGAATGATGAATTAATTAAATTATTATTTAAGAATTAAATAATATTGATTACTATTGATTAAATTTATGTATTTGATTGATGATAAACTTTTCTCCAGCCACGAAAATTTAATTTTTCTTCTGTTTTTAATATTAAGAAACAGTAAAAAAAATTATTTAAAAAACACGGATTTATAAAAGGTGTGAAGGTGCTATAAAACAAGAGAGGGGTTAAAATAAAATGATTGGATAGCGGCTTTGCCTCCTAAACCGAGCCTGCGAAAAAATCACTTTTTAAAAAAATAAATAGATAATTTTCATGCAATTCAGGTATTTGAAATGATTTTTTTTAGATAAAATGTTTTTACTGTTCCATTTTAATTCCATTTTTTTTTCAGTTTTTTAAATATTTTTGCACCTTTTTTTACACAATCAAACTATCACTACGATATTGTAAAAGTTTTGGAAACTGTCCCAAAATATGAATAAAGAAATAATGAAATACTCAAGGCATTTATATTTGCTTCTATAACGATGTTTTTTTATTCACAACTAAAATTAAAAACTGTAATCGGTATGTAAATAATATTCTATTTTTTATTACTACTTCACTCTTTTTTACATTCCTACACTATGTTTTATATACCTACACTAATTTTCCTACAATACACTATATATATTCTATATCTTACATGCCACTACACTATTTTTTACATTCATTCAAGATACTGCTACATTCATTCCAGAGAACTGTAGTCTGGTTTCGATGAGATGGGAAATGCAACGCAAGAATTGCATGCTATCGGCAGTGTCGTATTTTAATAGATTTGAAGACAGACGAACGTGAATTGATAATAGCTATATTCAATCGTTCTTTGCCTTTTTGACATTAACCCTTCATTGTGGAGGGGAAATTTTAGGACTTTACTGGGAAAGTGCTGACTACAAGAACGCATTTTATTTACATTCAAAATAAATTTTCTAATAAATGTATTAGTATGAAAAACTGCCCATATATTTTGCAGATATTTTTCTGGATATATAGATACGTTTTAGAAATTTTTCAAAATGCATTATCATTGAAAAAAGTAAATACGTTGGAACATGCATTTTCTTCTCAAAATACATGTTACAATAAACAATCTTATTGAAAAAACACATTACTTTACACTTCTTATATCATGTTTATTTTTCCAGTTTATAAAGGTATATAGAAAACAATATAATGTAAAATTCAACAATTGTATTAAAAATTAAAAAATAAAATGACAGTGGGTAAAATGGGCTCATTTTTTATCTGCTTGTGTGACTTTCATAGCAGGGTTTTCTAGGACATTTTAAACATAGAGGATAAGAACTTGCATAAAATCAACCTAATTCAATTCTGCCTTGCCTAATTCAATTCTGTGCATACATCTCTTGGTATATTAATATATTTTATAAATTTTACAAAATGCATTATCTTATACTATAATACGAGGAATGGTTGCCAAGTCGAAAATCGCCCCAGAATTAATAAACTCCGGTAAACTTGGTGGTCTGGGGTTTTTGGCCACGAGGAATCGATTGACACCAGTTTTGAAGTGCTACGGTCGAGCAGTTCGGAGTTACAGATAGGATATTTTCAAACTTTATTAGTTCGCCATAATGGCTAATAGGTTTCAAGCGGTAATGTGCTGCCATCTATAGCCAATATGGCGAACTAATAAAGTTTCCAGAAGATGATCCGGAACTCAAGGAACTGATCTCGAAATGGATGATCCATAACCCGTGTGGTGATATGAACCCAAGCGCTCCGTGCATGGTCAGCAAACATGGAAGAGACCAGTTCAGATGGAGATTTCCAATGGAACATCAAGACATGACATCGCTGGTGGACGATGAAATGCCGAGGTTTAACCGGTTATCTTTTCACCAATGGTTTCACAAATTTTCTTATGGCATGTATTGTTTTGATAAATCACAATTGAAAATTTAAATCTTCGAGTTAGCTTCGATACTTGTTTTCTCCGAGCGGAGCTCGGTCACCCGCTGGTCACTAAAATATGAATGTTGTTTCAACATATATATCAGAATCACTTGAATGCGAACTTTCATCGAAAAACTCTTTTGCACAATGAGCCTCATCACTAAAACCCCTTTCTGCTTCATTTAAAAGTGTCTGGAGCACTGCTCCATAATAGAATCAGTAAATTAGATGATAGTTTGAAGCCCATGTTTTAGCTCTATCTATTAAGTATTGCTTATCACTGAATCACAAACATAGGTGTGCGGTTTGAGAGACGGCGCTCAAAGAAATAATTGAATTATTTTTAAAAGCCTCCACTGAAATTAAATGAAAAAGTGCACGCGAATTGAATCGGAAGCTACAGGGTCAATCCATTCAATTGAGCTAAAAATATAATAGGGGTGAGCAAAAGATCATCGCTAACGGTCTCAAAGACCACACGTCCTCATTCAAGGGTTAAGCGACTGGAGATATCTTAATAATAATAAAATGGGAAAAGTGCACCAAACACAATACAATTATACCAAGCACAATAATACTTCTTTATTTATTCGTTGCATACGTGATTTAGAGCTTCAATTATTTGTTGCCTTCTATTATTCAAAACCTCCTAACAAAAACAGGATCATGTTCTCACATAATAACAAATTGTATCTGCTGTATTCCTCCAAATCAATAAACACTTCTTCGTTTTTATTTTATTTAAGTTCAGAGGTCAACCACCATGTTGTCAAGGAAGTATTGTAATTATTAAAAAAAATCAAACTCCAGATTTTGTCGCACCTAATTTACAGACTTCGTTGAAGTCGAAATATTGCCTCGTTGAAACAAAGCATTGCCGAGTCTGCATGGCTGAATGGTTATGATGTTGGACTCATAGTCAGGAGATCAGGTGTTCGAATACGAGTAGACTCAACACTTGTTTAAGTTTTTTCCCTTTATTTCGTGTTCCAGATGATTCTGGACCTTTCTCTCATTTACCAGATCTGTGCTCTGGCCTTTTCTTACGGTCTCCAGATAAGTGCTCTGGAACTTTCCCTACCTGTATAAGAGCTGAAGATCTCTCAGTCACAGGGTTCAGAGTTGAGCTAATAAAGTGATTTAATTCTACCTCCTGTGTCTTCTTGAGTTCTATCTACATGACAATATTTTTGAAATTTTGTCTCTCTAATTTTTTGTTGCTCCATCTCTCTGTCCAAGAACAGGATCCCTCAAAAATGCTTTGAATTAGACCAATGGAGTTTGATATTTGGTGCTTACTTTAAATTTACAGATCTCTATTAAATTTTGTATGAAACCCAATGATAGGATTTGAGCCGAAACGATTTCCCAGGGTAAGTTGAAGCGGTAACTATAAACCATAAAAATCTAGGTGAATAAAATTTGGTGCTTTCAACATTTGTAATGTAGATTTTTATCAAATGAAACTAAATCCACCGAGATAATGAACTGTATTTTACTGTTTGTATTTTTATATGCATGCAACGAGATAAAACATAAGCATATCTTATGAATTCAATGTTTCAGAATCTAAAGGGTAGATTCTTATTAATTTTTGAGCTACTTAAATATCGTAAAGACTCTTGACATTCGCAAAAAAGCGCAATAATTGAAACAGGCAATAACATATGGATAGATGGATGGATAGATAGATAGATATAAATTAGCAATATAAGTCAAGTAAACACGAATACAGCATAATCAAAATTACAATAATAAATAGAATGATAGATTATATATATACAAAATATAATTTTTTAAAAATTAATTTTAATTTTGCTCGCATCCATAATAATTTTTAGTTTCGATTCCAGATTTTAATTTCATTTTCTAAATTATTTTAATTGAGATTTGTTTAATAAATTGGTTTTATTTCATTTAGCTTTTATTTTTGTTTACTTTTTGTAGTTTAATTCCGAAATATATTTTAATTCCGATTCCGACATAATTAGTTTTGGTTTTCCGAAATAATTTAATTTATTTAATTTTTGATGTTTTTGGCAATTTTGGTTATAACTATTTAATGCTTTTATGGTGGATCACTATATATATATATATATATATATATATATATGTCCAAATGATATATTTAGCAATAAAGCCTTTTTATAATGGATGAATTTTCATAATGGATTAACCAAATTCTTCCATGTTTCCCACTTAAGAACGAATGGAGTGATATTTCCCCATTGGAGGAAAGAGAAAATACTTTTATCTAAACTTTTATCAAACGTGAGTGAATTTTTTTATGAACATATTATAAAAATTAAAATATTTAATTTCCCAAAAAAATTTACTTTCCATGAAAATAACAGCAATGATACCATACTTCTACGTCAACCTTTAAAAAACGCGTCTGCTTTCAAAGAAGCCTGCATAATAATAATGCAGTACTGGCAAAAGCAGGTTAAAAAATTCATGCGATTAAAAGATGTTCATGAATATTGCCATTTGTGCTTTATTCGTTGCCTACACGACTTAGAGCTTCAATTATTCGTTGCCTTCTATTATTCAAAACCTTCTAACGAAAACAGGATCATGTTCCCACATAATAATAAATTGTATTTGCTGTATTCTTTTAAATCAATAAACACTTCTTAATTTTAAAATGAAGTGTTTATTGATTTAGAAATGAAGTGTTTATTGTTTTGGAAATGAAGTGTTTGTTAACTTGGAAATGAAGTGTTTATTGATAGCAGGAGTCTCTCAAATGCACGAAATATCTTCGCATTGTCGATCTACCGAGATATCATGTGCGATCTTTAAAAATTTCTGAGCAGCAAAGAATGAGCAAATCAATATTTAGGCACACTTTTCCGAATCAGTGAATAGAAATGAAGAGCGATTATGAATTCATTGACAATGCTGCCGATCCACATAAGTTGATTTTCAACTAGCAGATAAATAATAACTGAGGTGATAGCAGTTTTAAAAACTATACAAATCCCTCAAAGGGCTTTTTTTTGCGCCGACTTTTATCCTTGAACCATCCAGTTCTCAAGCTAAAAGTTCATCTCCAACAGCAGATGGAAAATTTAAGATAAGGACGGAAAGGAAAAGGACCCTTGCCACTATCCCAATTTGAAGGAGCGAAAGATAAATAACATTTGTGCGAATGCAGCGTAGAAGGAATCTGGCTCGAGGAATTGCAGCCCAATTATAATTGAAACATCACTCAAACGCTGTCACTGTGATAGCCGTCTCCTTCTCATTATATAATACGAATTGTTTGAAGGACTGCTTATAGCAGACAGATCATTTATTTCCGCTAATTCAAATAAATGACATCGCAACATTTCAAGCAGAGAATTCTATCAGAAATGCACCATTGCCCGAGTAAAAAAATGCTAACTAGCTTTTCCGCGCCAATCCGAGAAATTCTGGCTCAATTATGATTTACTCTAAACTTAATGCAATACTTGGTTTTGATGTTTTTTCTTTCCCAAATAAAAGTTAATGTTGAATATGAAAGTTAAAAGAGAAATGACTCTAAAAGGATCCAACACCAAAAATAAACACAGAAGTTGAATATTAAGTTGGAAATTAGTACGAAAGTAGATGACGAGGAAAATAGATGATGTACAGAAGTTGGACATTAGCACGCTTAATTTATTGGTAAATAGTTTATCCTTTGTACATATATTATTACTATTATTCAAATGGCGGAATGGGAATTTTTGGCATCAAAGCATGTCATTCCCTAACTCTAGACAGATAAAATTATGAAAAATCTAGGAGGGCTTATGAAAAAAATAAGGGTTTTTTTTGGGGGGGGGAATGGGCAAAACTTTTTTGTTGCTGTTGATAAATTGAGTTTTTCCAAATGTTTGATCTACGAGTTTTATACTTCAAGCAGCGCACGATAATATGTTCAGCAGCCTTTTCTTGATTATAAGAAGGACAGTCAGGGTTGTTATAAAATCCAAATTTATTCTGTTATCAAATCTTTATTATAAATCATCAATCCCTTCCATATTCCTTATTCAGTAGGGCTGAGGAAATAGTAATCTAGTCGTATTTACTAGGTTCGTTTTTGCTATATATCTCGATATTTACAAGTTCTCATGACATGCATTTGCAAATCCTACAAATTAAAATTAGAATTAAAGAAAGCAACGGTAAAAATTTTACATCGTTTATTATCATGTGAGAACAAGATCCTGTTTTCGTTAGGGGTTTTCGAATAAATGAACACAACAATTAATTTGAAGCTCGAAATCGCGTAGGCAGCATAAAATACCATATTCATCAACATATTTTAATCGCACATAAATATTTTCACCTGCTTTTACCATTATTGCACTACGAGGTCCGTCCCAAAATAGCCCTCGTGTTGTTTTAAAACGGGACGTTAATATAACTAAACTAAACTAAAGCATTATTGCATCATTATTATGCTCGCTTCTTTGAAAACAGACCCATTTTTAAAAGGTTGAACTGCTTTTATCAGTATTGCTTTATTATTTCGTATGCTTTTGTGATAGTAGATGCGTTTTTAAAAGGTTGACGTAGAACTATGACATCATAACTGTTTTTTTCATGGAGCGTAATTGTTTTAAGAGGAAATTAAATAATATATTTTTTATAATATGCTCAAAACACTTCACTCGCGTTTAATAATAGTTTTGTTAAAAATGTTTTCTCTTTCCTCCAGTGGGGAAATATCTCTTCATTCTTAAGTGGAAAAAATTGATAGATTTTACACCTGTTCTAAGATTAATCCATTATGAAATTGTTTTATGATCTTAGAAATTAGAAAATAGCAGTTTGTGTTTGCTAAACTATTGTTTTCATAAATTTTCTATATAAATTAATTCGTTTAAGAATTTAGGGGTAAATATATCATTTGGACGAGTGTGTGTGTGTATGTAATATGTAAAGTGAGAGAAGTTTCGAACCAGTTAAAACTGGTTAATGACTTCAATGAAATAAAACAAATAATGACTTAAAAATAATAATGTCTCACATGATAAATTGAAATTTGCGATCGTAGATTTCATTTTCACTTTTTAATATTTTTCTTTATTGTAAAATCTCTCTTAACCTACAGCAACGAGATCTTGCCAATGTCAGATTTCTTTGGATAATTGAATAAGAACAAGAATATCAAGATGCTGGCTAGTATCAAATGAAAAAGAGCTAAGCTTACATTTTCAGAAAAAAAAATATACAAAAGTCTTTTCTCTCTCATTTAATATTCCATTTTTAACAATAGACATCTATACCATCCTACAACATTGTAAGTTACAACAGAGCTTAAAATAGAGTACTTTGCTTTGTTTTCTCGTATTCTTTAGGAATAAAAATTAAATTACATTGTTTAATACACTTTAGAGAAGAAATTTATTTTTAAATAATCAAAGTCTACCTTATTGCTAAGTTTTTCATCTTTAAACTTGAATTAGTTCGAGCTGTTGAGCGTGATTCTGAGAACGTTGGGAATAATTCTTACTGGAGAAAAAGATTTTTAAAAACTAAAAATGGGTGTGCTAGAATTTGCGTCCATGTGCACATACATGTGCA
>JAPMOQ010024889.1:174928-193126 GCA_026543055.1 Argiope trifasciata | reverse complement strand
ATATATATAATCGTTTTGCAAACATCTGTGATTATTTTTCATGATGAAGAACTTTATTGTACCCGGACTTGACTTTGCGACCGCTTGTCACTTTCTTCAGAGAAAGATTTGCATTGAATTTTGTAGAGACTTAATTGAAGACTGAAAATGCTGGTCTGCTAACACAGCATCAAATATCTTTATCCGAACATCATTGCTTGATCACATTTCATTTTAGATTATTGTCAATAATCGCATTGCATTTAAATCGTGTTTCAACCCATCAACCTTCAAAATTAAATAGGCTCAACACAAAACTGTCTCTCTTATTGTGTTTGTTTTATTTTTGTTACTAAGCGCTCAGCAAGTCAAATTGTTTGATCTAGGCCTCATAAATTCGGCACATATATGTCTTGGAAGGTGAAAATGAGCATATGAGAACTATTATTTTAAAGATTTTAATTAATTAAAATTCTATTTAATCAAAAAGCCTGATTTTTCGGTGGGTTTCGTGATAAGTTCTTAAAATATTGCTCTTACACATTTCAAAATTCTAAGTTTAATATCCACTGATATCAATTTAAGAATTTAGCTAATTTCTTTGAATTTTGGTATTTAAAAAAAAAAATATTAGCGTAATTTTCAGCAGTAGGCTACATTGTTGCCCTGAAATTCGAAATGTCTTCAGTATTTCATCAAATATTTAATCGCGTGGTTTTTCTACTAATGTTGAAGGGATAGAGAATTTTGTTTAGTGCCCAAGTAATTAAAATACCGTACCACGAAAGTAAGAAGATAGAGAAAACGGATTATTAGTAAGAAGAAAAAAATTATAAGTAATTAAGAAATAGTTATAACTAATATTAACTTCCAGTATTCAGAGCTAAATTTGTTGATTCGGTAAAGACTGCTACAAAAGAAATTTTTCTAGTCTGCAAATTTATTTTTTTATGCACAAAATTGCATTTTAGCAAATTGCATCGAGGAAAAAAAAAACCCATAAGTTTTAAATACCGTAAAAGAATTCCCAATTTTGCTGCGATTTTTTTTAAAAAACCTATGTAATAATTTATTGCCTTTGGCATATACCATCGACCAAACATAAAATATAATAACAAAATTTTTTTCACTAGCAATATATCATTTCAGGATTATTAAAAATTTATGGGAAAAAATATAAGATTGAGCGTAACCTTTGAAATTCTAAAGGCAATTGTGATCATAAATTCACATTTCAAGAGTATCTTTTAAAAAAAGAAGTAGTGTATTTTTTAAATTGGGAAACACCTTTCTATTTATATCTCAAAACGATTTTTGCAGATAAGATCTGTGTGATTGTCGAAAAAAGAAAAAAAAAAGGCCAACAGAGGAGTTTAACCATGACCGAGATTGTACTCTGCGCCATTTGCAGACGATATTTAAAAAAACATCGAAGAAGAGGAGAAATTATCATCTCCGAAGAAAATGAGAAAAGGAAAAAAAAAGCAGTAATCGGGACGGGGGGGGTAGACAGAGCAAAGGCAGGTTTGTTTTGTTTCGTGAGATGTGTAATGGATGCGACGTCAGGTGCGGAAATAGGCGCTTTCTCGCTCCGCAAAGTGTTAATAATAGCTTTATTAAAGCGTGGAAATTACTTGAACAAACAGATGTTATCGAGGCTACAGGCTCCCCACCGACTCCGAAAAGGCGATCCTACCTGGCCTCGGGTGGGTTGCTCAGGGCCAACCTTCTCGCCAACGGAGCCAAAGACCCGACATTCGCTGTCACGAACAAAGCTCGCTCATTTAAAATGATTGCAAAAGGCCATCACATTCTATTAAACTAAAGCTCCGTTGGGCCCAAGTACCGGACATTATCACTTACGAACAGAAGATTCACATTTAAACCATCTCAAAATTTCATGCAAAGGCGCCAATTGATCGAAGTATCAGACATTCGCTATTAGAAGCAGAGTTGAGTTTGGTTTTGAATGTTGAATTTTTTTTTTTATGAGTCTGCTTTTACGAACAAAGCTTGATCATTTAAAATAATTGCAAAATGCCATCAATTAAACTAAAGCTCCATTGGGGTCAAGCACGGGACATTCTCTCTTACGAACAGAAGATTCTCGTTTAAATCATCTCAAAATTTCATGTAAAGGCGCCAAATGATCCTAGAATCCGACATTTGCTCTTAGAAACAAAGTTGAGCTGTGTTGAGTTTTTTTTTATAGCACAAAAGCCATTTGGCTAATCTGAGCTACATTCTTGAAATTAAAATTTTTATATCAATTGATAATAAAATCAATACATGTATAATATTTACAAAATCCTAATGTATAGCAGCGTTAATCTGCGAGTTAAGAATAGCGTAATAATGATGTAAGGTGTGGTACTTGTGTTATAAAGAGCGGTTAATGTTTATATATGATTATAGAAACATATTTTTAAAGAAATTGTGGTGACCACTTTTGTATAGGGAATATGTTACTCGGCTGTAAATCAAAAGATCGCGGGTTCGATCGTTGGCGGAATTCAACCTGCACATTGGCACAATTCCAGCCAACACCAACGACAAAGCACTAACTTTTGTAGCCAAATTTCTCGCCAAGTCGACAACTTTTGTCATCAAGACAGCCAAATTTCTCAACCACTCAGTTTTGTCGCCAAGCACTAAAATCTTTGGTGCGTCACCTGACAGCATCTAATATAGATGGATTGTGATGGAAAGCAACTATGAAGGTTTGTGACAATATTTTTTATAGATGCCTTTCCCCCACGACCCATCCATAAATCAAATATCGATCAAGAATTACAATTTTGGTGGAAGGATCACATAATAAGTGACATTTATCTAAGTTATCGATGTATCAAGCTGACATGAAAGCGAAAACGTAGATTGATATACATTAATCAGTTTTGTAAATTTGCTTCAAATATTCAGTGCGAATTTAAGCATTTAGTACTAATATGTGCATTAAATTTTGCGTATGTAGATCTTAATGTTTTCCTGCTGTTGTACTCTCTGATAAAAATAAGAATTTACGAATTCATCTTAAACACATTCAAAATTTCTCTGTTGGATCAGAACTCAAAGCGTTTACTACAAAATTCAGGCATGGTTCTAACATAATGCGTTTATGATTTAATGACATGTTTCCCTAATTTCTTTTCGGATTCAAGCAAGCCTAAAACGGAGAAATAATCAAAATCTCTTAAGCGTTGTAATAGGAACTATAATCATCTCGACGATTACTGCTCTTTCCTTTTATATATACTGTATACGGGAAAAAAATAAAACAAGTAATATACAAATAAAAAAATTGTAATTCAATTCCTACTTAGTTGCTTACATTATTTATATATATCTTATATATTATTTATGATCGTATATCGCGTCAGTAATCTCAGAGCTTGGCGATCATTTGGAAATGGATTTGGCTACTTTGGCAACCATATTTAATGAATGATTTAATATTTGAAAATATATATATATGTTAACATCAAGTTCTTCTACTACAAATTTAAAAAATGTATTTGAATTTTAAAAAAATTAACGACTATCCGTCTTTGGCAATTAGCCGGTTTGCCAATCTCAACGTTCTTTAAAATTGTCGATTAAATAGTTTATGTGTACTTGCCATTGTCATTTAAATACTTTATGTAACTTGTGTTTTAATAGCTACTTCTTCAAAATATTTTTAAAGCTCAAATTTTGATAGCCATATAATTTACTCATGCATTTATGAAGGCCGAGTACGTAATGTACTATATGACTCTCTAATTATCATTCAGTCCCGCAAAATTTCAACTTTCAATTAAAGTGAAAATGATTAAACTGCAAAGTAATATAAAAACTTTTTTTTTTCGCTGCTGCAAAATTTCTCAGATTCGTCACTAAATTTAGTTTTTTGTTTTATTTTCAAAAGTATTTAAAGGATGTGAATTACATCATTTTATTTTATTTTTTTAGTACATACTTAGTTTATACTTCATAAAATTATGAAATTTTATACAATCATTTTGTTCAAAGGAATCATTCTGCGAAATATTCTAGACATTCAACTTTCAAATAAATAAATTATTGTTACTGTCTTCTGATATCAAATTTGATCGACTTACGAAACTTTGAATAGAATAGTATATAACAGTCAACATTTTTTAAATCTTAGATATCATCTTTGGAACAGTCGATGTTGTTTAAATTTACCCTCTTTTATTGATTTGTGCTATTCAAATATTCATATATCAGTGAGTTTTAAAGACTGACTTAGTTGATTGAAATGATAATAGATGTATTTTTATTAATAAAGTTTTATAAATTAGCCACTGGGCATTGAATTGAAAAGATATATATTAAACCACAGTTGTCTTAAATAAGGCTGATTTATTTAATTAATAATACTGTAAAAGCCATAAAAACTTTTCTTTACATTATCTTTTTAGAAAAAAACGTATTTCATATTGATAACATTTCATACAGACACGTGCTGAAAATTACATTTTTGTAAGTTTAATTTGCTATAATAGTTTATTTATTTTTTAGTTTGAGTTTTTGTCAATCTGATGGCAACATATTATATAAAAGATAATTTTTCTCCTTTTGCTCGTAACGTACACGTGTAGCTTAAATTTTATCTTTATTGTTGAATAATATAATTAAATTGTTTAAAAAAAATTAATTAAAAATAGAAATTAAATTTGTTGATATTAATTTTATTTTCATTAAAAGGCTCATATGATGTAAAAATCAATTTTGTACTAAAATAATTTCGAAAATTATGGCGGAAAACTTCAAAATTTCGTTTAATTTTTAATTAATTCTGATTCTTATTAAAAATTCGAAAAAATCACTCTGAAATGACTATTCCCGACCCCCAAAATATACAACTTTGGTAGCTGTAAGTATAATGGTCTGACCTGTAGAGCGCCAACACATACACACATTGAGCTTTATTATAAGTAAAGATTAAAAATTTGAACAAGATGTGCAAATATATAAAGCTAGAGAGTGAACTAATAATAGGAGTTGAAAAAAAGAATTGGATTACATTTTATAAATCAAATTTGTTTGCAAAATACTACGCTTATGAGCTATCACTGACTGTTAAAGACAAAGAGCTGAATAAGCGCAGATGTTACTTTTAGTCGTGACGGAAACAATCCATCTGCTGCCATACAGTACCGATGAAAAATTAATTAAACTGACTAGTTAAACTCAAAAATTAATTGCTGACGGTATGATCTATGCGCCTTTGAAAAGAGGTATTACATCATTTAAACAGGCCGTATTTGCGTTTAGGAAGAGCAACGTATACAGGATTTTGAAAAAAAAAAAAAAAAAAAAAGCAATCAAGCTTTGGAATAGTTACTTCCGTAAGAAATTAGGACATTAAAGTTTCATTCTTTTTTCTTTATCAGTATTAAAAAAATTATAAAGAAATTATTTTAAAAATAAAAATAAAGCAATTTTAAATCGTTAAAACACTTGTATCTAAAAAACAAAAAAGTTTTTAATTAATTTAATTTTTTTACTTATGAAGTTTAATCATAACGTTAATAAAAAACAAATTACATTTATTCTCTGGATATTAAATAATTAGACACATTGCGCTGATTTTAAATTCCTTTTTAATTCTAATTTACTGTTTCCTTATACTTGGTAACGTAGAGAAGAATTCAAAAAGAAAAAGGAAGTCATCAAACGATTCAACACCGACATTTCAGTTAACCTCCTTATTTTAAATTTCCTTAGGCCCAAATTATTTATTTCGGAAATCAAGAGAGTCTGTTTGCAAATTGGATAACAAAAGCAAATAATATAAAAAAGTTTTTAAAGTCAGTTCTTATTTATTTCCTTACATTATTTATGATCGGGTGTAATCTCAGAGCTTGGCGATGAACTTAGCTTCTTGGCGGCCAAATATAGATTATTTTAAAATTTTAATTAATTAATCAATATTTAAAAAAAACAGTATTAACATCAAGTGTCATTCCCTGCTAGCATGTCGTCTTTACATCCAAAATGTAATTATTATTATTTTCAAATTTAGAAGTAGTTGCAATAAAGAAAGATTGTCCCCTTTCATGTGAATGGAAGTGCAATAAATTTAGACATAAAAGAGTGAGTTTGTATGAAATTGAGACACGAATTTATTACGGCAAGAGTTGCAGATCATCAGATGGATGGTAAAATCGGTTGAATACGAATGTGACACACTCTGCCAAAATGAAATATACAACGCTTTAGATCAATTGAATTTAGCGCATTCAAGTGGACTTGATCAAAATTATAAATCTCAATCCCATTTTGGTTTTACTCTCAAAGATGGGTGGTGGTGGGGAGGGGGAGAGAAACACTGACTTTGTCGTGGCATTCGATGCCTTGCCCCCCTTCCAGTCTGTGTGCATTTGTTGCGTCGAAAGAGACTTCTAATAGTCCAGTCTTCGGATTTTCCATCTTATAAAAGAATGGCCTTTTCGATTCCTAAAAAACATTTTTTTTCGGTTCCTAAAAAACATTTTGTTTCTTCCGAATAAAATTATCATTTGATGAGCTTACCCTTAAATATCTTTTATATATGTTGTTGTTTCTTATGACGCCATCTGACCGCGGTAGTCTGGTGGTAAGGTCTCAACTTCGGAACCGGAGGGTTGCAAGTCCACCGTAGAACCACCATGTAAGTGGATCTGGAGCATTTTAAATCCGTAGGAGCCAAATGTTCTCCCGCTGGTGTGAAATAGAAGTTTGAAGAGGGGGTGCCATCTCAGGTGTCCTCCTCGCCATCTGACCAGGGTTCAAAATGGCGCAGTCCGTCCCAACACAGCCTTAGTATTGCTTTAGTTATATTAACGGGACGTTGATATAACTAAACTAAAATTATGATGCCATTGGTTTGCCCGTTATACTAAGACAGCGATTTAAAACGAAAGAGTGCATATCTGGTTTTAGTAGCACCAGTTAGGACCAAGAGGACGACTTTGATACTCAGGCATCATTCATTCGCTTGCACGGTCCCTTTTTACAGGAGGGAACATTCACACATTTTACGGATGGGACAGAGGAAGAACATCCATCCCCGAACCGGGACTCGAACCCAGGATCACAGGAAAACGCGCTACCCCTATGCCAGGACGCTGGTTTTATGCACAAAAATAAATAAAACATTAACTGTTCGTCACTAATGAGGGTTATTATATAATTTATCCGATGTGTGCTCAACAGAATTATCATTGCTATGCGTCAGACAATATGGAGGAATAAATAAATTTCTGTGTCATTTGCCTCCTTTAACAAGGAAGACTCAATAGCATCTGCGTATATTTGCATTGTACTTCATGAAATTCTGCTCTGAGACGGTACATTCTTTTTTTCAGCTCCCTCAAGCCAGATTTCAAAATTAAAGAAGCGCTGCACATCCGATTTGTATTATCACATGACCGTGAACTGGTTCCGTAATGTTTTATCAAGATATTTCGAATTTAGTAAGCGTCATAAACAATTTGTTCGAATCCAAGTAAGAGAAATCATTTTATTCTTTATCTTTAAATCCTTAAAAAAGCATCGATTTCCTTTTATGGAAAAGAATAAAAATGTTAAGGAAAAAAAAAAAAAAAGGTTTTCTGTGATGTCATCACTGCATAAATAATGAATAAAGAGAAATGAGACATCTTCATATCCATCATTTTTATAAGCACCATTTTTTTATTATATCCAGTATTTTAACATGATCACTGCACAGATAAATAAATCTCTTTACAAATTCACTTTTTGATTATATAAAAAGATATTTGTTTTTATGTTCTTCACCATGATGAACAAGCTATGCTTACAGCAAATTTGCTGCTCTAAATGGAAATTATAAAAGAATATCCACCAATAAAGTATTATTACTTGTGCATTGCAGAATTCTATTCTAACATTTAAAAAAAAATTTGAGTGATGCATTTAACCTTGAAATCGTATTTTGCCTTAGATATATCGTTTCTATTTTTCTGTCCAAAATGACCGATTTATCATAATTGCTTTTGTCCAACTCATTAATATAGAGAATTTGAAGTTAAATAATTAAAATTACTATGGATATGAAAATATCAAGTTGTCCTTATAAGAATCTGTCAGATTTAATAATTAATTAACGTATACCCGATGTTGTTTGAAATAAAAACATTCTCTAACTCATGCACTTAACAGCATTTCTCATTTAAAAAAGAAATTCTTCTCGGTAACGTTTTTCGATTATTTTTGGTTGATTTTGTTCCTGTCGTCTGATCATTCAACCAAAACCTAAACCAATTTCGGCTTCTCGTCTCTGCATTTTAAACCTTTTGGCACGAATCTCTCTACCTTTGGAACTCACTCTTTCTCTCTACGTTGTTATTATGCGATAAGAGAAATTCTTTCGATTTTATTATCATAATCCAAAATACTATTGTCTTCGCATTGAGTGATCAACCAGAGATCACACTGTATTCCACTCCCTCCAGCTGTCTTTCTAGTAGAGCCGGCCTTCTCTATGAAGGGGCCCAGATGCAGAAAATCATTTTGGGGCCCTAAATTTTTAGCAAAGCAAAAAATATAATAAAATAAAATAAATAAAAAACGAACTTTCGCATATGTATTTAATGATGCATGATTTTGTTTTTGCGATTAATTACTCAAGATAAAATTACAATTTGTCCGATTTCTTTTTCGATGATACAGCAAAAACGTTTCAGCATTATACCCCTATGCTTGACCGAATATGATAATTTATTTCATTTTAATTTGCTCAAAGAGTATTCAGCATTTGTTATAACTAGCAATGTAAAGGATTGAAAAAATTATTACTTTAGATACAGACAAAAGTAGAAAGCTGGTGATTTACAAGTCTATTTGAACACAGCCTCAGCCTCGACTTCTGGGCGTCGGGCAAGCCGCTCTGTCTTAACGTGTCTGATGGGGATTTCTTTATTCATGAATAAACTTTTCCCACCTTTTTATAGATATCACTGCAATTTTTACCTAATAAAGGCGTCAATCGATGCTCAGCCAGCTATATAGAAACAAGCTTGTCGACTTTTAGTATGCGTAACATTATAAATGTACTGAACGCATGTTTTAATTCTTGATCATGGTGCCCCCCCCCCCCTCTGTCGCAGGGCCCGGGTGCATAGCACTCACCACACCTCCCAGATGGCCGGCCCTGCTTCCTAGGTATCCTTCCCTTTTATAGAAATGAGATTCAATCTTTATTTTATGCACAAATGAAAATCTTTGAAAAAATTGTGACATTTACAGAATCAGATGGTAATTTAACACCACTAGACTTCTGTACAGAGATAAAAATGGACATTACGAAAGTAATAAAGTGTAAGTAAAGGAAATAAAAATGGTAATTTTTTTCCTAGAATTAATATAAAAAAGAGCAATGTCTTTTTAACCTTTTAAAATTTTAAAAAAAAAAAAATACGCGGAGAAAGATTTCAAAAAAAAGATAAACTTAATTTGATTACAACTGTAGAAAAACCTCGTCATAAATTGCATTTGAAATAAATTTGTTAAAATTTTTAAGAACTTAAGGAAAGAATGGCATTGTAACTAAATGTGCTTTTAATCTATATCATTAAAAGCACAATTAGTTGCTTTATAAGATAATATGTGATTAATTTCTTAATGATATATAAACTTTCATAAATCATTAATATAAAGAATTAGGAAAAAAACAGTAAATAAATCAAGTTTCAATTAATTTGGGTTAATTTAATTAGAGATAACTAATTTTGGAAATTGAAAATGCAATAGTTGATAGCTATTCTAATCCCAAGTTTACAAAAAACTGACAATTGAAATAACTGATTTACATTTATAATTTTATATAATGAATGCCTCACTTATTAGTTTAGATAGAAAGAAAGAAATTTTTTTTAATTCTCTCTATATTCAATTTGAAAATTCATTTATCTTATTAACAAATTATGAGCTTACTGATTTTATATGAATCATCTATTTCGATTTACCAAGCTAAATTAAAATTTTTAAAATGCATACTCGTGCTGCCATCTGTGAATCATTTTAAGAACTAGACAGTCTGCATTTATTGAAATTTTAGTTATTATATTTTTGAAAAAAGATTGAATAATTAATCAAATAAATTATATAAAGCCTAATACTACTAAGATAAAAAGGAATTTAGGTTGAAATATTTATCTTAATGTCACGGAAAGCACTTCCACGGCTACTGAGACAACTAAACTCCTGGTATTTCTGAAAAAGAAATTGGAATTTTTTCGTCGAACTTGGCGATATGTAATGTTACAGCTCCATCACATACTAAAAATCCTGTAAATAATTTCAACTAATTAAATGGTTTAGTATTTTTCAGATTGGCTCTCTTCAGTGTTGACGACTGAATGTTTAATTTTAATAGAACTCATATTAATGTCAATTTTATACGTTCGATATGACTTCATTTTGGCGCGAAAAGAGCGATCGCTGGCGAGGTGAGTCATGCATGTTTATTTTCGTTTCTCATGTGTTTTCGATTGCCACAGTTAAAGATTACTATCATTTTTTAAATGTAAAGTGCTGCAAACCGAAAAATTTTCATCAAAAGACAAAATTTGATTCTATTGCTAACAGTAACATTCCAGATGATTTAAAAGTTTAAAATGATAATTATGTACATTGAAAATCTAAGCTGGAAGAGTTTTTATATGAGCCATTTTTCTTAAAGATGTTGCAAGTAACAGTTACAGATTTTTAAACTTTATCCTTCATTATTCAATTAAACATAAATGGACTACAATAGATTTCTAAAATCGAAATACCTTTATTTCTTTTACTAAGCAATTAGATTATCAAAACCAGTTTCGTTTGATTCTGGTAAATTTAGAGCATTGAAGTTCGTCAAAAATTTAAAAATGTGTTTTATGGTAATTACAATACTTGCTCTCTATGTTTTTTATACATAAGAGGATACATATTTTATATATATGTTATATATTTTTATATATAACAGATCAGCAAAATAACCATTTCCTAATTTTCAACACAGAAAATCTAGTTTAACTTACAGTAATACTTTAGTAATCCGGTTAATATCAAGTCAGAGAGCTTTTGGATAAACTAAAGGTGCCGAATTTAAGAAGGTTCTTATTAGAAAGAAAAAAAAAACATTTTAGTAGTGAGAACCTATAAATATTATATTTTACTAGCTATTACCCGCGACTCTATTCACTTGGAAATTTTGCTGTATATGTACGAGACACTATCAAATAATGACAAATAAAAAAAAAAATTAAACCTGACCAAAACCGTTACATTTAAAAGTATACGCATATACGAAAAATATATATCATGAATACAATTTAATAACTAAAACACACAACTAACTTAAAAACAATTTATTCACATTGTATACCCAAAATGAAACAGCAAATCATGTCCGGTCAAATCCATTTTATTTATGGTACGAGATGGAGATAACTACAACAGTATTATACACATCATTTTTAAACTTTTCATTTAAATGAAAACACAGTTGTCAACAATCGCTTGCGAACTTTCAACGCCCGTTGGAGTAGCTCACATGTCTGACTTTCCTACTCCCGTTGGGGAAACGCAATGCAGATTAAAACTTTTATATTTCCTTTATTCTGTTTTCTTTTCATTTAAAAGTACTTCAGAATGAATCCGAAAAATCGATTCATTAAAAACATTTGATTTTAAATACATCAAATATTATTCACATCAGCACTTGACTTACATTCCAATTAGTTGGCCAGCTGATATTCATGTTTGCTGAGAGTAATAATTTTCTGTTTCAACATTTATGCATTCGATTACATCAAAGGAAAGAACAGGAATATTTGTAAAGGGCGTGCTTTAGAAATTAAATTGAGGGCATGATGCTGTTTTCGATTGGTGGTTTTGTATAATTCAAGACAACAAAAAAATTGATGCTCGAAATCGAGTAGACAATGAATAAAGCATAAATGGCAATATTCATCAACTTCCTTTCATCGCATTTTTTTACTTGCTTTTAAGCAACCTAAACAAATTGGGGGAAATAAACAGTTGGTGTTTTCATTTGGTGGTTTTGAATAATTGAAGGCAACAAAAAAAATGAAGCTTGGAATCGAGTAGACAATGAATAAAGTATAAATGGCAATATTCATCAACTTCCTTTAATCGCATTTTTTTACTTGCTTTTAAACAAAAACAAATTTGAAGGGGGAAAAAAAGTGCCAAGGTTGGCACTTCAAGTGACGAGAAACATTACATGGAAACCCATTATTCGCCAATACCTAATCGATTGGTGATCATCGGCAAAATGCAATCATGAACGAAACTGGAAAATGAACATCAACCAAACTAAGAAAAAAAAAGTGAGATAAAAAAATAATGAATAAAGAATCATGTGCGACCTGATGCAGAAAAACAAATACAAGCAGCGCAGTTAGTAGACTAGGAGGTAAATATATACACTCTCAGTGCCCCCCCCCCCCATTGACTGACACCTGGAAAATCGGTTCAATTATTATTTTCGGTGAGAAGGGGGAGGAAGTCACAAGAGGGGGGTGTCGGCCGATGAGTGTGAAATTCATCGGGCTTCCCAGAACAAACAAGGGATGCCGCAGATGGAAATTGACTGGCAGCTTATTTGTCCGTGAGAGGTATCTGGGCGTGTTTTCGGGGGGGGGGGGGGGAAAGGGGGTGCGCAAGAGATGGTGATGTTGAAACTTTTTCCGAATGACTCCGTGACCCTCCCCTCTCACTCACGAGATGGAAAGTGCTCTGCTCGCACAAGCTCATTACAACTTATGGTAATTTCCCATTTGCGTTGGAACTGAGGATGGGGGTTTCACGAAGGGTGTTGGCTACCGTCTGTTTTGAAATTCGCCTTGTCGGAAGTGTCGGGATGGTTCGGAAAAAATATGGAAGTCCGACTCAAGCTGCTCTTTTTCTTCATTTTTATGAGGCTCCAGTTATTTGAAACCATTAAAATGATCAGACCATAAACATCTTTTAGATATAAACCAATAAAATAGTCAGAGAATACACATCTTTTAGATATAAACCAATAAAATGGCCAGAGAATAAACATCTTTTTGATATAAACGAATAAAATGGTTAGATAATAAACCTCTTTTAGATATAAACCAATAAAATGGTCTGACAACAAACATCTTTTAGATATAAACCAATAGAATGGTCTGGCAACAAACACCTTTTAGATATAAATGTATAAAATGGTCTGACAATAAACATGTTTTAGATATAAACCAATAGAATGGTCTGGCAATAAACATATTTTAGTTATAAACCAATAAAATAGTCAGACAATAAACATCTTTTATATATAAACCAACAGAATGGTCTGGCAATAAACATATTTTAGATACAAATGTATAAAATGGTCTGACAATAAACATCTTTTAGACATAAATCAATAGAATGGTCTGGCAATAAACATCTTTAGATATAAATGTATAAAATGGTCTGACAATAAACATCTTTTAGATATAAATCAATAAAATGTTCTGGCAATAAATATCTTTTAGATATAAATATATAAAATTGTGTGACAATAAACATCTTTTAGATAAAAATTAATAACATGATCAGGCAATAAACATATTTTAGTTATAAACCAATAAAATTATCTGACAATAAACATCTTTTATATATAAATCAATAAAATGATCTGGCAATAAACATCTATTAGATATAAACCAATAAAATGATCAGACAATAAACATCTTTTAGATATAAACCAATAAAATGATAATAAATATCTTTCAGGTCAAAAATAGGACAAAATATAAAAATAGATGGAATAAAATGATAAAATAAGATGTCATCTCAAGAACCTTGAACTGAAATAAAAGATTAAAATACTTCATGAGTATTAAATTGAAATAAAATGCTAGAATATTAAATCTCCAGTTTACTTTTATGTGAGAAAGCATTTCCAGGTTTCGTTACAGTCAGATATTTACCATACCAGAGGAAGAACATATATATATTTTAGAAATTAAATTTAAGGAACTAAAATGCGTATATATCTACTGAAAAAAAGAAACATTTTTGAGTTCATATTAGAAAAGTTGTGTTTCAAAAATAGCCTAATATATATTTTTCATATTAGTTTCGATTCGAATAAATTAGAAAGATTTTTGTCCTTATTTTTTTGCTATTTTTATTTATTTATTTTACTTCAACCTGCTAGCTTTCTCACATACATAAAAGTAGACCGAAAGTGCTAGCTGATAATCAAATTCTCGATGTTTTAGTGTTTGATCTGAAATTTTAAACACATGCACAATTTTGATGATAAAAACCAAAAATCAAATATTATCTATTTGGTGCCATGCTTTGTTTTTGTAATTGTATTTATTAAAATTTTGGGGTAGTCGTATTTAATACTGCAATTATTTCTAGTTCTTGAGACCATGGTTTCAAGTTAGTCCGAAGATTTTGGAAATGCGCTGCGTTCAAATAAACACCCGAAATTCAGTTAAATAAATATCAATATTGTTTAATCGATTATTACTGGCACAGTTTTCATTCCACAGAAATAAAATCAAAACTATTCTATGTAAAAACTGTAAGAAGTTTTGCAAGATCATACCGGAAAACTATTTACTAAAACTTTCTTATTTATGACAAAGATGTTTTTCCCCCTTCCAATTAAGTGCTGCTAAAAATGTGTGGCTAGGTAAACTTGTTAACTTCTTCCTTTATAAATAACTAGCTGGTACCCGGTGCGTTGCTGCCACCTAAGAAAATAATATTAAGGGCAATCCATCCGTAATTTGGCGTTTTATCGAAATAGGATGCACGGTACGAGAGTACATAAAATACGAACAAACAAATATTCATTTTTATACATTAGATTTGTGTATTCTTTTAGAATTGTAACACTTGGTGTTCTTTCGAAATGGCGATAAAAGAAATTATTTATTGGACCTTGTGATTCGTTTCATATTCCTTCAGAATTCTCAAATTTAATTTTGGAAATGGAATTAAGATATTTTCTTTCAAAATTGACTAAACATAGAAAATATGTTTATACCATAAAATCGTTAATAGTTGAAAAGATAATTTTTGAAAATTAAGATGGCCCAAAATTATTTGTACTTTAATATTTTTGCTAGTTATTGCGAAAAACGTTAAAATTTAATTAAAATTTAAAACTGCCTGGGTTGGTTTCCTCGAAAATTTCTCACATACTCTGTAATAAAGTTGCCACTTTTGAGAATGACTTGCATGATTTTTATGTACTATAACTACAAAAAATTAACCTTTAACTTGGATTTAGCATTTCCGCCGAATCTATTGTCTCCTCGGAGAGTCATTTTGAAATTAATCCTTGGTAAATAAATGCGGTTGAGATCCAATTTTTTTAATAAAAAATCCTTTTAGCTAATTGTACTATCCCTATAACCATCTCGCAGGTGTAAACAATAAGCTGCCCAAGTTTAATTGCCATCGGTTTAGGAAGGCATACAGACAAACATTCATTTTTATAGAGATAAGAATCATTCATTGTCTCTGAAAATTTTATATGTTCTATTTAAAACGGTTACGCTGGCGTCCTGGTATATGGGTAGCGCTTCTTCCCCTTGACATGCGCGTATAGGGTTCGAGTCCCGGTTCGGGCTTGATTGTTGTTCTTCTGATTTCAGCGATATGTCTGAATTTGTCGTCCAGTAAAAATGGGTTGTGCAAGCGAATGAGTGATGCGTGGTTGGCAAAGTCGTCCTCTTGGCCTTACCATAGTAGCACACATATATAGTACAACATTAAATGATATTGAAGAATATTCGTAATATTATGTAATATAATATGGCGCAACATTGTTCAATATTGTGAACAGGATGTGCTACCTGGGTAGTTGGCGCTACTAAAACAAGAGGCGCACCTTATCGGCTTACATCACTGTCTACGTGACTCTGAGAGGTGGGACACCACTCTGACAGCGGGCTTGTCCTATGGCAAGTACCATAGGAACCAACAGCATATATAAAAGAAATTTAAGGGTAAGCTCATCAAATGACAATTTTGTTCGAAGAAAACAAAATGTTTTTTAGGAATTCTTTTATGAGATGGAAAATCTGAAGACTGAATAATTAGAAGTCTCTTTCGACGCAACAAATGCACACAGACTGGAAGGGGGGCAAGGCATCGAATGCCACGACAAAGTCAGTGCTTCTCTCCCCCTCCCCTCCACCATCCACCTCTCAGAGTGAAACCAAAATATGATTATAATTTTGATCAAGCCCACTTTAATGCGCTAAATTTAGTTTATCTATAACAGTTGTACATTTCCTTTTGGCAGAGTGCGTCACATTCGTATTCAACCGATTTTATCGTCGATCTGATGACCTGCAACTCTTATAATAATGAATTCGTGTCCCAAATCTCACTCAAAGTCACTCTTTTATGTTTTAAATTTATTGTACTTCCATTCACATGAAAGGGGACAATCTTTCTTTATTGCAATCATTCCCAAATTTGAAAGGGGGGGGGAATTATATTTTTGATGTAAAAAAGTCATGCCGATAAGGGATGGCACTCTATGTTAATACAGTTTTTTTTTAATATTAATTAATAAATAAAATTTTTCCAATAATTTATATTTTATCACCAAGTAGCCAAGCTCTGAGATTGCACCCGATCATAAATAATGTAAAAAAATAAATAGGAATGGAATTTTAAAACTATTTTTAGATTATTTGCTTTTTGTTATCCAATTTACAAACAGACACTCTTGATTCCCGAAATAAATAATTTTTGCTCAAGGAAATTTAAAATAAAGAGATTAACTAAAATAATGGTGTTCGTATTCAACTGATTTTATCACCCATCTGATGATGCGAAGATCTGCAACTCTTATAATAATAAATTTGTATCTCAAATCTCACATTTTACAGTCGGAAAATAATTCAAAGCTAGCATTGATAGAATTCAAGTTAATCGGGAAGGTGAATTGATTTGTTAAGTATAGGGGTCTAGAAATCCAAATACCATAAGATTCTCAATCACCGATGTATGTTTTTTGATGGGAGGGGGGTAGAATTCCTGGAAAAAAAAAACCTTTCCATCCTGCTGCAGGTTTCCCACGTCGCCTGCGTCCCCATTTATTTCGGGCCGCCCCTGGCTAACAAGGCTGTCAAGAAGCTCGTGACGAGCGCCCGCTTCCTCCGCCCTCCAAACCTTTTTAGGGGCGTGAGTCCCATTAGCATAGCGAAACGAGCTGCCACAAGATTTATGACCCGTTCGCGCAATGCTCGCCTCGGACTAGCGCCTGTAATGAGGCTCGCACACCTGGGAAGAAATGGATTTAGAGAGGGGGCGGGAAGTCAAAGGGGGGAAGGGAGGCTCGTGTTTGATCCCCAAGATATCCTTAAAGACTGCTTTTAATGCAAATATTTCCTCGACCTCCTTTTGATGATATCATGTGTGAAATTCTGGGCAGAGGAAGTTTTGATTTATGTGTCAAAACGCACAGGCGAGATGATTTTAGTATCTTTTTTGAGGAGAAAAAATGTACACAACTCCGATTTTAGAGGTGAGAGGTTGACATTCGCTGTACTCACCGTCAACTCATCCTTGGTGAAAGGGTACCACCACTTGTAATATTGCTTTTAGTATTAAACATGTTTTAATCGAATGTCCTGATTTTAATTGTGATCGTCATGACTTTTTTCTATTCTCCTTCTCTTAATCTTAATTTACAAGACCTGGTGGGTGGAACATACCATCCAAATATTTTAGAGTTTTTAAAAACCATTGGCTTTTATTCTTGTATTTAGTAATCTTTAGATTTTAGAGGCGAGAGGTTGATGTCAAACTGACCCGCCCCCGTATTAAGACACGCTCGTTATACTCATCGTCAAATCCTTAGTGAAATGGTACCATCACTTGTGGTATTACTTTTAGTGTTAAATGTCTTAATCGAATGTACCGATTTTAATGTTCATTGTCATAATTTTTTTCTATTCGTCTTCTCTTAAATTTACCAGGCCTGGTGGGTGAAACATACCATCCAAATATTTTCGAGTTTTTGAAAACCTGTGGCTTTTATTCTTGTATTTAGTAATCTTTGACTTTTGTTCATGTTTCACCTTTTACATGGCTTCTTTTTAATGCTTTTATCGCAACAGGGCTTAATTTGATTTTTTAACATAATTGTACATTAATTTCCTGCATTTTAACGTTGATACCTTCCGTTTTCATATTTTTAATTTGTGT
>JAPMOQ010024889.1:148352-174828 GCA_026543055.1 Argiope trifasciata | reverse complement strand
ATTCATTGTTGTCTTCCGAATATATATATATATATATATATATTGCTATCTTTTACCCGCGACATCGTACGCGTGGAAATTTCGATGTGTATGTATAAGACGGTTTGATCAATTCCGTTTTTCTAATACCATTTATGACGTTTCAGCTGATCTAGATGAAGCCTGTCACTCCGCTTCCTTCATTCTTCTCAATTCTGCTTGAGGATTTGACTCTCTATTTCTAGTGACTCTCATGGACCGAGTCAGATATTCCTTTTCGAAAGATTAGATTTGCGTTTTCCGGGCATTTCGAAAAACTATCCAGTAGTAACATATCAAAAAGATTAAATCTATCCTAAAAACAATGTATTTAAAACTATGAGCATATACGAAAAATATGTAGCATAAAAATACAACTGAACCAATTTTGAAGCACACAACTAACCTAAAAACTATTTATTTAAAGTATGCACCTGAAATAAAAACAAAACAGCAAATCAAGTCTGCATTTCTTTAAAATTAAACTAGAGCTGATTTATGTCAATAAATCTAGCTGATTTATGTCAATTAACGATCCTGAGGTGAAGAAATACATTCGTCGTCTTATGTAAGAAGTATAGCAACAGGGAGAAAGAGAACTGAACTGAAGTGGAATTATTAATAAGCCATCCGGAGTGATCTACTCGGAACATTCTCGCATACTTTCTAATAAAAAGGATTTTTTTTCAGACGACTGGAAACAAAATTCGATTCAGAATTGTAGTCACTAACTTACACGGAAAATTTGTTGTGCTGTTTCTTATGGCATTTGCCATTGGACAAGCCTGTAATGACTTGATCTCGATTGATCAAAGAATACTCAGAATTTTGTTGACACTTCCTTATTTCACAGCCCTATATATGTACAAAGAACAACTCGTTCTTATCTCGATTAAATAATTGCTATTTACATCACAACAGTCCATGTTGAAGGGTTTTACGTGAAGAATAGTTCTCCATTAAATAGTAAACACACCAGCACTGGGAATTCACGGGTTGATCAGTCAGTCATCAGTTCAGGCGGCGCTTCAAATCTACTGGACTCGTAGGCGTACTCCAGCTGTCTCCCAAAAACCCGTCTCTCCTTTCCATAAAACTCCGTATTTTATCTCAGAGAAAACCCCCGCCTCCTATCTTCAGTGGCTACTGGTCCTCTCTTCCGGCCAATCATGTCCAGCAAAGGGCCATTTCCAAGGGCGTCAGTCTGTCGTCGGAAGGTAATTAAGGCTTGCCGAAAAGTCTGGAACATGGAATCCACTTACAATAGGGACAATCGGCATCCAGATGTCTGGGCGTTCCATTGTCTCTGAAAGCGCTATCACTGCCTTATGGGCGAGGAATTTCCATGTGTGCTCTTTTAGCTATAGATGTCCCAGGTCCCGAAACGAGAACATCTGCAACATCTGGTTATCTAAAGGTGTCGAGCAAATACAGAGGCAACACAGCTGACTGAAATATTTTATCACTAAAGGGGGACGGGGAATGTTACAAGCCCAAGGAGTGACGTACTGATCTACCGTCATGAGAAAAACCCTGAACATGGTTACAGTAAGCATACGAATCTAAGTAAGGAGCGAAGTGGACATTAAAAACACACCACAGCATTTGGCTAACTAAACGCTCTTCATTAGGCGAAAAAATTCATTTCGCTAGTGCTAATGCCGATGATATCCAATTCCGAACCGGTTCTTTTGGCGCCAAACGAAATACTGCTTTTTCCTTCACCTCCAAAATGTAATGGAATGTCCTGTTTCGAAGCCGACTCACAAATACTTTTAGGGTTCTCCTGACGGTAGGTCAGGAGACAGCGATTCGAGCCAATAGGGTGCATCTCTTGATTTTTTCAGTGGTGCAGTCTAGGGAAAACACTACGACTTTGCCACTCCCGCGTCACAACCTTTTTTAGGGGGCGGACATTCATTCATGCATTTCCATTCAGTTAACCACCGAGCCAAGTCGAGCCCTGCCTACAATATAAAGGTTAAATCAGGATGTCGAAATGTATAAATCTCTCTTCGGTTTGTAGCTATAGTAAGATATTTTAGATGTCTTAAAGAGTAAAGCGTCACATTTTCCCTATCGGCAAATTTTGGAACTAATTGTTTCTTTCTATCTTTTTTTTTCCCGGATTCCTTTTTCCCATGGCTTCAATAGTCCCTGTATAAAATTTGGTGGTTTTGCGGCTGATAGTTCGAGCTACAGACGTCTGTGAGTAACGTCAGTTTGTTTTTTAAAAGACACCCTGTACTTTCAATTAATCTTGACAAAAAAAATAAAAGGAAGAAGGATCCACTTACGCTTTGATGTCAGCATATTTTTCATTGAAATATTAAGTGCTACAGAGATTCAGCATATTTATCTATATAATAAAAATGAATGTTAGTCTGTATGTCTCTTATACCTTCCTAAACCGTTCATCCGAATGCGATGAAACTGGGTCAGCTTACGCCTACGAGATGGTTATAGGTGCAGTACAATTACCTAAAATAAAAATTTAAAAAATTGGACCTCAACCGCATCTATTTATAAATCAAGGATTCATCTCCAAATAACTCGGCGAGGAGACAATAGAATCAGTAGAAATGCTAAATCCAAGTGAAAGGTTAATATTGTATAGCTATAGTAAGCAAATGTCATTCAAGTCATTTTCAGAGGCAACAACTGTATTACAGATTATACGAGAGAATTTTGGGGAGACCAACACTGGGGGCTTCTAATTTTAATTAAATTTTAGCATTTTTCTTAGTAAGCATCAAAAATATTGTGGTACAAATCAGTTTGCACCCTCTTCATTTTCAAAAATTATCTTTTCAACTATATGAACGATTTTATGGTATAAATATATTTTCTCTGTTTAATCAATTTTGAAAGAAAATATTTTAATCACGTTTTCTAAAATTAAATTTGAGAATTCCGGACGAATATTAAACGAATCGAGAGATATAATATACAGTTTCTTTCATTACCGTTCTGAAAGAACACCGCGTTTTACAATTCTGAAAGAATAGACAAATCTAATATATAAAAATGCATATTTGTTTATTCGTATTTTATATACTGTCGTTCCGTTTAATAAAACTGCCAAATTATTGATGGATTGCACTTATTATTTTTTTCGGTGGCAGCCATTTAATTTTAATAATAATGATAAGGTATATAATTCTATTCTAACAGAAAAAACTCTAACCTGAATCATGCCATTACTCTTGTTCGAGAGTTTTTTAAAAATAGTAATACAATTTATATGACGTATTTCATAATTTCTCTATAAATCCTTAATTTTTTCACCTTTACCTTATCTTCCATAAAAATGTACTAAAGAATTTATTATATATATATTTTTACATGAATAAAGTTGATGGATTAAAAGAAATCAGGATATATATTTCTAAAACTAAACAATAAATTCTGAAATTGTTTGCCAACATAGCGTAGGTGCGAAATTTGAGATATTGTAATCATCGATAACTTGTGTTCTTTCAAAATGAAAAGACTTTATTAAAATCCTTCTTCTTCTTTTTTTCTTTTCCATATAAAATTCATCAAAACTTTTTTAAGCCCTCGTTGCCTTTTGATATATTGTTCGAGATCCAACCCACCCTATCCTTTTAAACACCATCAACGTTTTTACGTCAAAATTTTTATACGGCACATACCTCATAAGGCAAAGTTCACCTAACTGCAATAACAACAACAAAATTCTTATTTTAATTTCTTACTCATCATACCTGCGAAATCGAGTATTAAAGGAATTTCTCACGTACACCAGGAGTGAAAAAAAAAAAAAAGATAAATAAAAAGCAAATAAATAATTAAAAAAAAATACTCAACTACATCCAGCTTGAGGCAACTGGCGGTATAACTACATACGCAAACGATATTTTTCCCGTCCACGCCCACTCATTTGCCCTCCCCCTCTTCACCTCTCCCCGCATGTGCCCTTCTCCACACTCGCCTATAAATAATGAGCAAGCAACAAGTGGTTGGAGATCTTGTTGATCTTATGTCCGTAAAACTGTTGGTATAATAGCATCTGACCGTTGACTGTAACCAATTACAATGCTTTATGACTTTAATATCCTGTACAAACTGTACATAAACGATTTGCCTTCGCACGATTGAAGAGGTGCTAGCCTCCACACCATTGGCTGTTAAGTTGTATTTGTTTTTATTCAAATCGCTGATAACCTCTCCACGATAGCGCCTGAACCCCGGCGTCTTCAACGTAATGAGATATAGGCCCGGAGTTGCCTCTTGGCAATGGAGGAAAAGTAAAATGCGTGGACTTTCATTTTGTTGTTGTTAGTTTTTGGGTTTTGGATGGGAACAATCTTCAGCAAGCACGAGTTTTAGAATTCGGTTTGTTTTACCTCTGATGGAAATGTTGAAACAAAAGAAGATATGTCTGCTTGTCGTGACTACCTTCTTCCCATTTAAATGAGTATTTTTTTTTTAAAGTAATATAAAAAAATTCAATTTTTACTTATTTCCTTGTATTTATATACGAACTGGAAACCGGCTCGTTGCTGCCGCCGAAAAAATTAATACTAAATGCAATCAATCAATCCTTTGGCAATGTTTCATCGAAATAGGAGGAACGGTACTACAGTACATAAAGTACGAACAAACAAATATGCATTTTTATATTTTAGATTTGTGTATTCTTTTAGAATTCTAAAGCTTGATGTCTTTTCAGAAGCGCAGGGCCGCGGTGGCCTGTAGTAAGGTCTCGGCTTCGGAACCAGAGGGATTCAGGTTCGAGACTCGATTCCACCGAAGAACCGTCGTATGAGGGGGTCTCTTGCACGGTAAATCTGTCTGGCCAAACGTCCTCCCGCTGGTGTGGAGAGGGGGGTGCCAGTTCAGATGTCGTCCTCGTCATCTGATCTTGGTTCAAAATGACGAGGTCCGTCCCAAAATAGCTCTCGTGTTGCCTTCAACGGGACGTTAATATAACTTAACTAAACTAAACTAAATCTTTCAAAAGGGCAATGAAAGAAACTATTTATTGTATCTCGCGATTCGTTTCAGATTCTCAAGTTTAATTTTAGAAAAAGTTATTAAAATATTTTCTTTTAAAATTGATTCAATATTGAAAATTTATATATACCAATTGGTCGCAAGCTAAAAATTTTAAAAAATTAATATAAAAATAATACATTAAATTTCAATATATAAAATTTGTAGTAGATGACACTTGATGTTAATACAATTTATTTCAATTTATTAATTCATTAATTATATTTAATTATTTTTGATATTTAATATTTTTTATAATTATTTAATAAAAAGTAAGTAAAATAAAAAATTTCTTTGTTGACCTATGTAAGAATTGAATTAAAAAATTATATACTACTTATTGATTTTAAATTTAATTTTAATAATAATTATGATTTTATAATACAAGAATTTATTCAGATTCTTGAGGATGACAAAGTTAAACTGGTGAAAATAAAGATACATGAAAAAAAAAAAACATATGTAAGAAACATGTGTAAAACATACAGACAAAATTATTTTATCAAAAAAAATTTCGATAGCAAAAATTTAAAGGAATTCTTTATTATTTTAATTATTTACTTAAATTAAAAAATAATTCAGTCAGAATTGAGTGTTTTCTCGAAATATGCTGTGTTATGTGTCTGCAAAACTGTGCTGTTATTTTAACATTTTCAATAAACTGAATGCCTTCAATATTTAGTCTCATGGCAGCATTGAAAAAACATTTACAAAGAGAGACAATAATGGAAATTGCAACAGAACTGAAAAAACTCTTCGCCAGAATATTATTGTTGTTTTTTTCAGTCTTTTATAAACTTGACAAATTTAGTGAAGGAATTTCGTAATCGACTTTCAACAACTTTTTGTATTCTAGAATTCTAAAATTTTTTTTTAATTGTTTGAGTTGGAAACACAATATGTTAATAATTGTAGAATTTTTAGCTATGAGTTAATACATCAGTTTAACCTTTAACTGGTCACTGGAAATTTTAAGATTTAACTGTGGAGTTAACATTTACACTCAAAATTTTTCTATTGAATGTTTTAGTATGAAAAATGCCCATATATTTTGCAGATATTTTTCTTGATATGTAGATATGTTTTTGAAATGTTTCAGAATGTATTATGATTGAAAAAAGTAAATACGTTAGAACACACATTTTCCTCTCAAATTAATTGTTGCAATGAATAATATTCTTGAAAAAACATATTACTTTATACTTCTTAAATCATATTTATTTTTCCAGTATATAAAAGTATATAGAAAACAATATAATGTAAAATTCTACAATCATATTAAAAATGAAAATGGCAGTGGATAAAATAGGCTCATTTTTTATCGGCTTGTATGACTTTCAAGCAGCGTTTTCTAGTGCATTTTAAACATACAGGTTAAGAACTAGTATAAAAATCAACCTATAAATTCTGTATATATTTCTCTAAGTATATTAATATATTTTATGATTTTTTTTTCAAAATATATCACAAGAAAAATGAATTTTATTTGAGCATACATATTAAAATCAGTTAAATGCGAACTTTCATCGAAAAACTTCTGTACAATTATCCTTATCACTAAAATCACTTTCTGCCCCATTTAAAAGTCTCTGGAGCACTGCTTCATTATAGAATCAGAAAAGTAGATAATATTTTGAGGCCTAAATTGTTTATCACTGGGACAATGACAGGAGATGCGGTCTTAGAGACCATGTTCAAAGAAATAACAGTATTATTTTAAAAAGCATCCTCTGAAACCGGTTGAAAATGTGCACTTGTAATGAAGGTCACAAAACAGGAAGGCACATGTCCATTCAATTGAGCTAAAAATAGAATAGGGGTGGCCGGAAGTACACAGACGTGGCGTCTCACAGATCGCACGTCCCCAGTTAAGGATTTACTAAGAATTGATTCGAAACCAGCGGCATCATCTTATTATTAAGTTGAGAATTATTAATTTGTAAGTTGACTTTTATTTATAATAACGAAATATATATATATTTATATATAAAAGATTAAGAAAATAGAAAGTAGTAACATGTTTTTTACAGCGTTTTATGAGTATTGAAAAGTGGAAGGTTGTGTTATTTTAATTTTTTTATCTTATATATGAAGCCATCAAATGGGACATGTATCCTCACATTTCTTTTTAGTTTTGTAAACTACAAATACATGAAGAAGAATCCTTCTTTCTTAGATTTCAACAATGGAAGAAAATCATAAACTTAAATATTTGAATTTCGGAACTTTGTTGAAAATAAGGCAAATAAGAATAAGAAACATTTTTGAAAATTGCCAAAATTTAGACACAATTCGTACGAATATTGAATTTGTATTATTAAAAATATTTTTATTTTGATGTATAAAATTTCTTTTTTCTTTTTCTAATACTTCAGAAAACTATAGAAAAAAAATTAAGCGTAATTTTTAATCATTAAAATTACAAAAAATTCCCACGATCTGTACATTTTCTCCCTGAAAAGTATATATATCCATATTTGGAAAATGTAGGTGGAATATTTTGGCATGTAAAACACAGATAAAAACATATCACATTAATTATTATTAAGAGAAACCGTGGTGTTATATATATATATATATATATATATATAATGCTTATAAAATGGTTTATTATTCTATTATATATTTAATCGAATTAATTTCATCCACTTTTGAAAGTTAGGGAGGAAAGATTCTACTAATTGCCAATTTTCATATGGAATTAGAAAATGAAGTTACGCATCGTATAAGTGAACATAAAGTTTTAAATAGAATGTAAGAAATAATTATGTTTTCATTAGCTATTGGGGCTCTTCGCTCTTCTTGATTGGAAAATTCCGTGTTCGCGATAAAGAGAATAGATGAAAAGTTATTAAAATAACATAACATATATGTTTGTCAAATTCTGATATTTAAATATGGTTTGAAAAGGAAATTAAAATTAATAGATTATGGGTAAGAAATTTAATAGAAATTAAATAATTAAATGCATCCTTTTCGATATTTCAACCAGTCACCAAAGATCTTCAGTTGTTTATAAATTATTTTTTTAATGTGTATCACTCTGTCCATCTACTTTTTTTCATTTACTCTTGTTTGAAACCTATTTCTTAACTCTTTTTAACGATATCATATGACTGGAAAGTTCAGAATTCAAATTTAAAAGTTGCGAAAAAAAGTAGTGTTAAAAATGAAAAGTTCTGTGTATAATTTAATATTTTCATTATTATTATTTATATTGATATATTTATTATAGAATCTCGTAGAAAGAAATGCAATAATACAGTATATTTTGAAATATTAATTTTATTTCAAAAATATTTAGGGGGGGGGGTAATCCTAATGTATCTTCGTGCTGCCCTCTATATTTCAGATTTTTGATCTTAACTTAAAAATGTCAAAAGAGCAAAAGGAGTCAATTCTTACTTATCAGTTACGTAAGACATTTTTTATTAATAGCAGGTGTTAGAATTGTATTAATCATAAATTGAAATTCTAAAAAGGTGAATTTAATATTTTCAAAAAGAATTTTCTATATATAAATCATAGACAGTAAAGAATTTGTCCCTTCCACCCTCCCTTAATTCCTATTCGAATGCCATTGATTTATATTTAAAAAAAAGGGTAAAAATCCAAACTAGTCAGACTCTTATTTTAAATGTTAATTCAGCATGAATATTGAGCTCGATAAAACTTGTGCCCATGAAGTTTTCCTCAAAAAAGATTTCAGGAATTCCAAGGTACATACGTCAACAAAAAAAGCAAAATACAAAATCTTTAAGGAAATTTTTGAAAAAAAAATGCCTCTGCTATCATTTTTAATTGATTAAAAATATTTCATTAAAATTGTTTCAAAAATAATTTGCGTTTCCAATTTTTATTACCGAGCAGTCTTAATTTAGTAGAGTTGAAATAATTTAGTTTTTGTAACTGCAACGCTGACTGAAGGAAGATTGCATTTTTATCTGTCATACATGGTATTGTCAACAACAACTCAATTCTGGAGATTGTGTCATGCTTAGTTTCGATAATCTCATGAACTCATTCGTAAACTGTTTAAATATCTGTCAAATTTGAAAATTATAGCGTGGTGTTACATTTTTGATAGTTAAACATGAGTGAAGAACGCAAAAATCACCCTCCTCATCGATCTATTAGTAAGGACTGGGATTCAGTCGATATGGAAAGGGTAAATATTTTTATAATAATCATTATTTTCGAGGGCTGTATTTGTTATATGAACCTTGAAACTGTTTGATACTTATTATATTTACTCTTTTCTCATTTCAGTATTGGAAGCCAGTTTTTGATAAGGTAAGTTAATTTTTCTTTGAATTCATAAATTGTATTAATAACAAATCTTTAAATTATTAACAAGTGCATAGTTTCAAAAATTAATATTTTACGTGCAATTCCTACAACATAAATTTTTTAAGCAATTTAGAAAACTAATTTTATAATAATTTTTTATGCAGTTTTTTTTTTTTTTTTACTTTCAATGGTTTTTATTAAAACAGATAATAATTGATAATATTATAAGTAATATTTGGTTAATATATTCTGTTGTTTTAAACTTGTAGCGTTAAATTAATTTTTTTCTCTTACAATCAAGAATTTGGTTAAAATATTCTGTTTATTCTATCTGCATAGTATGTGGTTAATATTTTCTGTTGTTTTAAACTTGTAGTATTTAATTAAATTTTTTCCTTACAATCAAGAATTTTAATATACCTCTTAGTGTGGAGTTTTTTTTTCTTCTGAGTGCTTTGCAGTCATTTACAAAAAATACATTGAAAAACCAAAATTAAATGAATATTTAAACATTTCCTATTTAATATTTAAATATATAAATAAATGTAAAAAAAAATCTCTGATATAAAATATGTCATTTCTTACCAGACTCAAAATATTGTAAAATCTCTGTGATGAAGATTATAATAGCAAATGCTGTTTAGTGTCATGAAGATATAGTACTATTGTAAGAAACTTCTGTTGAGGAAATTTATTTGAAAATCAAAGAGACGTGTTCCCAGAAGGTTAAGTGTTAATTTATAGAATTTTTAACCAAAATTCAAAATATCTGCCTGATAAGAAAATAAAATAAAATACTACTTATCACTAGAGTGATATAATAATAAATGTTTGTATCATTGCTCATTATTTCGTTTATTATCTAAAATGAAATCATGGACACAAGTGACTGTTACAAATAAAATTGATGATTTCTTATTTTGTTTTTGTCAACATATTAACTTTACATGTATTTATAGAAGCTTGTTTCTATTGAAATAAATTATTGCTGGAGCTTCTTTCTGTGCAACTGATGTATTCAAGAAATAAATTTCTCAAAAGGTGCTGCCAAAAAAATATTTAAAAAATAATAATTTTTGTATTGCAGAAAAAAAACCCTATTATGTTGTAGAAAAACAGTTACATTTTAAAAGCTGAGGCTAATTGTGTCATCTAATAATTCCTTTATCTTATATATATATATATATATCATATCATATAAATTCTCACAAAATCTGTCTTATAAAATTTTTTTTAAACTATAAAATTGTACAAATGCTTCATTAGATTTTGTTGGATTTTTCTCTTTTATAAAAATTAAATATTATTATTTATAATTTTTTTAGGAATTTATAGTTAAATTTTCTTATTAAGAATAGAGGGGCTTTTACAAAACTAAATGTAATCTTTAATTAAGTAATTATAATTTTTTAAATTTTATTTTCAAAAAAAATTTACTTATTGCTTTATTATATTATAGTATGATACAGATAAAGATGGAAGCATACCTCTGCGGTATCTGAAAACCATCCTGAAATCATCAGATGAACTTCGTCATGATTTTCCAGATGAAGTTATTGAAGAAATTTTAGAATGGGCTGACATTAACAATGATGGTCTTCTAAGCTATGATGAATTCTTGCGAATGGTAAATTTATTATTTTTATTGAGAGATTTTGGTAATTTTTATTGATAATTGAAAATAATACCTTTGTAGCTTTTTTTTGTTTGTGGTGCTGCAACAGCTTAAGCACATGTTACTTTGATGAATCTAATAATTTATGTTGCAAATTGGTGAAAAAGAAATTTTCGGTTACTTTCCTGCATAATTTCATTTCTTTATATTCTGATTTTATTTCAGTTTTAATATTCAATATTGGTGTTGATATTCAATAATACTTGTTGCTATGTTAATCAAATCTGGATTGTGTGCATTAAAATTTTTTTTTATTATTTTAAAATGATTGCGTTGAATTTTACATTTTAAGAAGTGAGTTTTGTGTATTGAGTTGTGTTATTTGGATATTAATACAATGCTTAAGAATTTATTTCTATTTTGACTGTTCATTTATCTTATGAATAATATAAAATTGTTAAAATTTTGATTTAAATGTTGCACGTTGTTATTAACAAAACTGTGATAAAGTAAATAATACATATTTATATAGTTATATAAAACAGTTTGTAAAACAATTTCTTTCTAAAAAAAAAAAACGAGTGTGGGCATGGCATTAACAAATGTTGCATCAAATATGTGTATAATTATTTGTAATACTGCTATCAATTGTATGAAGTCAATTAGTAAACATTATTGTTATAACTGAAATCCCCAGTGAAAAGGTTAAGAATAACAACTCATAACCCTTTAATGCATGCAAATTTAAATTTTCTGAATTTTTAAAAAGGATGTAATTAATTTGCATGCGTACGGTCTAAGGAGAATAAAAATACCTTTAAAAAATTTATAATGGATTGCACCCCACTGTGGGTGGTGGTTTCGCCACTCACCTACGACATTTTTTTCTGATAAATAATGAAACTTTTGAACTTACTTTGAAACACAATTATTCATTATTTATTTATGGAAATTCAAAAACATACAATATTATCAAAGAAAATCTTCCAATGCAACCTTAAAACATGAACAAAAAAATTATAAGATTTGATAACCAAAGTAAAGAGGCAAAAATAATTTCTTGCAACACAAAAAAAAATTATAAGATTCAACAATCAAGAAAATTATGCACAAATAAATTCCTGATTGACTTGATTTCCTAATTATCCATGTTTGAAATTTCTGCTGGTGCTCCAGTTTCAAAATCAGGTATGGTTTGGTGCACTATTCTCTTTTTTCTGATATGGAAGAATTTCAAACTGCCTATAATCCTTACCTCAATATAAACAGATTCCTCACCCACAAAACACATGGCCAAACCAATATGAATTATCCCCCTTTTGATTTACTGAGACAGAGAGGCAAAGGAAAGAAAAAACATCTTTTTCTTCAAGTGGTTGCTGAAAGAGTTACTACCTTGCATCCCATGCTCTAGATGGGCAGTGGTATTTATTTGAAACCACCTAAAAAAAGTCAAATTTGGTGAACTTTTCTTTCGCTATTTTATTTGAAAAAAATTTGTAGATTACAGGGGCCTACATACAACAAATTTATGGGCACATTTAGATTTTTTTTCGCAGTGTACTTGCCAAAAAAAAATTGAATAGAAAATTTGCGAAAACTGCATTATAAATGATGCATTTTTCGGTAGGTAAAAATTAAATTAAGTAATGTGCTGACATCTACAGACAATTATTAAAGATAAGAGATTTTTTTTGAGTCTTCGGTTTCGTTGTGGAACCACTGAGCGTTTAGAAATAAATTTTAGAAAATGGTGGTTTCACTGTGAAACCACCGCACATTAAAGAGATAAAAGGGGAAACTTATTGCTGGAAACACTTTGTGGTATTTTTATTTCTTTTTATAGGTACAGTTATTATTAAATGCATTTCCGTGAATGCATGCATTTATAGCATTGATATCTTTCTTAACCTAAGTAATCACATTTCTGCATAGAAACACATGAAGGCTTATATAATGCACTAAATAAGAATTACCTCAGCTTATCATGCTCTCTCTATGTGTTAACTTCAAGTATATTTGATACATAGGGTTCTTTTTAAAACAAATAATATCTGCAGAAAAATAAAACGTGGACTCATCTGAAAAGCAAAACATGTGACAGTAAGTTGCAATGTAGTGAGCATTTTGATATACCCATTGAAAATTCTGTCTTCTTAGACCTGACATGAAAAAAATACAAATGCCAATTTTCTGATGTGTATGTCATATAGGTATTTTCTGCATTTAATGACGTTAATGCTTTTCTTCAACGTTAGTGGAAAAATAAGACCAGATAGAGGTTTTGAATCTTTATGTGACTGTGAGTATTAGCCATGAAATCTTTATGTACTTTTTATCGTTTTTAGCTAAACCAATTGCATTCTGAATTAGTTTTATAGAATTACTAATAAGATCTATTAAACCAAGTTTAATGAATTTGAATATAAACTTATAACCTCATCTATTATTTCTATCTGAATTAAATTTTTCTCTTACTCTCTTGTGAACTATTCATCATAACTCTCGTAGAAAATCCTGCTCCAAAGACATTATAAATGACTTGTTTTTTCTAATTCTTAAATACTAGAAAAATCATAAATTTCTCTTAAAGATAATGCCTTCTAATTGTATCAAAATTATTTTATATACATTTCTGTCTTACTGAGTAGCTCTTTATTTAATAATTTTCAAATTTTTCTTTTCTGAATTTTAATTTATCACAACCAATGTATTTAATACTTCCATTTTTCTCTCTCAAATTCTTTTAGCTTCATGCTCGTGAACTTGGAGAAGCTCGACCTCGATTTCAAAGAATAGTCAGATATGCTGCTCTAGCTGTTGTTCCAAAGAATCAGCAAGCTATTACTATACGTCGGTACATTGAAGAATACAATTGCTATCCACCTCCTATATTTCTTCTTTTAATCAGTTTAATTGAAGTAAGTCATTTTGATTAAATAAGTGCTTGCTTGTTTTGAAGATTTTTTATTATTATTATGGAATTTTATTTACTCTTTTCACATTTTCAATAACTTTTTTTTGTGTGTGTTTATGCAATTTAATAAATTTATCAAAAAATTTTACCCAAACCATATAATTTTTAGTCATTTATTATTATTTACTTAAATACTCTTTAGAAGATTAAATTAAATTACTCTAAATTTAAATTCAATGATAATGTAGTCAAATGCATTTGCTGAGTTACATTTACTTCCACTTAGTTAATTTCATATGTCAATCACTTTTATATTGAAAAGGCTTCTTGATTGTCAGTGGTCAGTTATATTTTTGCCAGCAAAGAATCCAAAAGTCGTAAAAGTATGTTATATTGAAAAAACAAATAAAATTCATTAAAGAAAATTTCTAAATTAAAAAAAAAAGTAATTTTATAAGCAGGAACTATCTTTTAGTTTCTAATCTTTCAGATTTGTCAATTTTTAATCTTAATGGACCATATCCCAAATCAGTTGAAATAACTTATCAAATCAGGTCTTGGTTACAAAGTTTTATTTTCATGCCACCTCCATTAAAATATTATTATATAGCTAACAACATCAATAGTCATATATTTAAATGCAAGTCATATAGCTGATACCTGTTCTTTTAAATGAAATAGCTCAATATAAATCTTATCAAATGATTTTATAATTTAGAGTTATTTCATAGATGGATTTCAATTCCAGTATTTTTTTAATGTCTTCAGTTTTCAAGATAAAATGAAAATTAAATTTAAACAGTAATGAAGGTGTGGAATTCAATTTGAGACTGCCTCGGGTAATTCAGAAATCAATAATAAATTCAAGGAAAATCAATAATGGATTTAATTTGATGCATTAAATTACTTAATCCTTGCCAAGTAAAAAATAACTATTGATGGACATAAAAAGTCATTTCTTATAATTTTTCATTGTCCATTCCTGAAGCATTTTGCAAATGTATTTGTAGCAATACCATCTTGCAATTTCTTAACAGTATATTTCATTAGGCCATGTGTTAGTTGATATGGTTGAAAAACTATTGCATTTTTTTACAAACAAATTTATTCTGAATATTGTTTACTTTACCTATTGTCAGCAATTCTCTTTCTACACTAATCTCCATTTGCTCTATTATGCTCTTTAGACAAATGACTAATGATTTGCTTATTTAAAAGATTGAAGAATTAAAAAAAAAAGATCGAAAACACATGGTTGTATATAATGTGTATAAAAGCGATTTGTGATAAAAAGTTCTAAGGATAGGAATGTGCGCTTAATAAATTTATATAATGTTTGATTTTTTTGAAATACAGAGACAAAGATATGACTATTTTTCTAGATTTAAGAGATAAAGATTTTTCTAGATTCTACCATAAAATAATTGGAAAAAAGCATATATTCCAGCAAAATTCTGAGTGACAGGTAGTTGTTATATGTTTAAATTTGGTTAAATCTGTTAGGATTGATTTCGATATGAAAAAAAATAATGGTTAAAACTTATATAATTTTATATATCACTGTAGTAAATTTGTTAATGACTTTTTTGTCAACAAATAAGTTTTTTTTTTTGAAAATAAAATTTATATTGTTTTTAACTTTCAGTATTAGAAATATTTACTTCTTATATTAAATATATCTGCCATTTAAAGAGAAACTTTCTTTTAAAAAAATTCATTATTATTTTTAATGTTTCTAATTGTTATTTTTAATGTTTTTATTTTCAGCTTGGAGTATTTATTTACTATTGTGTGAAATTTGGAGAGTTAAGTGCATCTGGACCAGTTCCAATTGACAGTGTTCTTATTTACAACCCTAAAAGACGCTATGAAGCCTGGCGTTTCCTTACTTATATGCTAATACATGCTGGGTAAGACATATTATTATGTCTATGTCATAAGTGTTATTTCATTAAAAAGATGTTAAATGAATTCAGAGAAATTATCGTGCGCTAAAAAAAAAACTTTCTCTAACATGATATTCTTCTATTGCGTACATTTTTTAAAAATTGAAATTGATTTTTTTAATTGATCATTTTTAAAAAATTGAAATTGATATTTTAATTGAACATTTTTTATTGAAAAAAAATAATACAATGTTTATTGAAATATCTAAAAACTTAATTTAGATATTTCTATAAATATTGTATTAAAGATACAAATAACTATTACACAGGGTTGTTTGTGCAATAGCGTAGAATAAAAAATACTTTTATTGTTGTCTTGAAGATACTAAAATCACTAATTTTCATACAACGACTACTCTTATTTTAATTTATTCTTTTCCCCCTTTTAAAATGCTTTAGAATTATTTATTATTAGCCACCTTTGGTGACCAGCTAGTTCACCATGAGTCCAAAATTCTTAATTAATACTTATGCATTTTGCTCTCTTTATAACTTTATCAGTCAAATATATTTATACTTCAAACTTCGATAGTCATGTAACTCGTATTATTATAGAACCTTATGATTATTTTTTCATTTTACTATATATATCTCTTGATTTGTAATCAAAAAATATATTTTTCTCTTTACATTATTATTAAAGAAGAGCAAATTTGTCTTCTTTTATAATAATATAAAAGCTTTTGTATCTTTTTTCAAAATCATATTTTGGGATTACTAAATAAAAATCAGGCTGATTCTTCATTGATGAATTTGTCTTGCTTTCTTAAAAGTATATTTCACAAATAATAATATCATAACTAAGAAGAAATACTTTTTGCTGATTCAATATTTTTTTTTTGACATTTTTATTATTCTTTACATGGATTCACTTAACATTGGAAGTATGAAAATAGTTTAATATTACAAAAATTACTATGTACTTTTAAAGACTTTTCATTTTGTTATGTTATTTAAAATTATTGTATGTCTATCAAGTTAGAAAACTAAATTTCAGATATTAAAATGTTGCAAAATAGAATTTTAAAACTTAAACAAAAAAATTCCTTAACATCTTTATATAGCTTTTAATAAAAGGATATCTCGTTTCACCGTCTTTTTAATTGCATTTATGTCTGATTTCATCTTTGCTTTCTATACTATCACAAGTCATGATTCATGCAAACTCTTTTTTTAATTGGAATTTTTATATAACAAATAATATAAATAATTTTGAGTAATTAATTAATTATTATTAAGAAGAGTAATTTATTAATAATTATTATGAATAGCTATATATATATTTGCTATTCTATTTTTGTTTTTTAAAAAATAAGTAAAAATGGTTTCTAAGCATTTTTTTTTTCTATTTATTAATTTAGAAAATTATCTTTGAATTTTTTTTCCAGTGCTGTGCACATCTTTTTCAATCTCCTAATTCAATTATTGCTGGGTGTTCCATTGGAGATGGTTCATAAAGGGTGGAGAGTTATGCTTGTCTATTTTGGTGGTGTTATAGCTGGTAAATATCAATATTATTATTGTAATGAAACTATGATGTCATTATCTCTTTATTTAGTAATATACTATGATTTGTAATTGGAAGCCTTTACCCTTTGAATTGAATAACAATTTTTAAATGAGCCAAAATTATGATCAATCAATCAATCAATAAATTTTTCTTTTTGTATTTCCAAAATACAGAATTTCTGTATTATATGCAATATTCTTTCTTTCTTTCTTTTTTTTTTTCATTTCTAAAAAATGTTTTTCAGAAATTGATTATATTGGCTGCATTATAAATATAAAATGTTTCACAGTCCCATATTCTCTACATAACTGGAAAATTCTATTTATTTACTTATAATAATTATATGTGAAATTTTCGTAATAGAATTTTTTTTAAGGCTTATTAGTCAAACATAGCATACATATAACAAAGCATCTGTTAGCATACACATTTTAAATTCTGAAGAAGAGCGCCGAGTGAAAGATTATAATAAGCAGACAAAATTGTGACAGAATAAGTAGTGAAGAAGTAGACAGAAATCTAACTTATCATGTGTCATTAGTTATACTAATGTATTACTAAATTTAGTAAATTTAATTATATTATTGAGTTTTTATTAGTAATATATCTAATACATTATTAAAAATTTCTTTAAAACCCTTATATATCTATATATATTTTATATTGATCTGATCTTGCAAATGGTTTTATAACATGATTAACTGAATTGTTTTATAACATCATAGAATTTTTATTTGCTTTATTACTCCATTTATTTAATAATTTTATATGATTTTGAAAAATGTTTGAAAAACAACAGAGTAAGTGCAGGGTAGCCAAGATGAAAAAAAGGTGAGTCGTGAGGGAATTCTGAGTGTTCAGGAAAAGTTTAAAATAAGTCTTGTGGTGGAATGTCGATTACTACGATCTGTACAGGAAGCAAAAAGACTTATGTTTTCAGGAACATATCTTTAATCACCACATTCACACACGGAACAAACACAAATACAAGATATTCACGCGCACTGCTTATCAGTACAGTATTGCATCTCATTCTCATTGCAATGGCAATGCATTATGGGTTGGCATATGGGATAACCTTATCAGACATCACTATTTAAAAGAGAAGAGAAATGTAACTGCTACAGTCTGATTTTTATCAAACACAATAATTCCCCAGTATTTTTTCATATGTAGAATGAAACATCATGGCCAACCGATGAAAATTAAACTTTTACTAATAATCTAAAACAGGCTATTGAAAATAAAGATTAAACACCAAATCTATTGCATATATGTACAAATATATAATATTTTCACTAAAGTTTTGGTTTGTCTTTTTTCAGAAAGTCAAGTTATTAATGTAATTAGCAAACATTGTTTTGTGTATTGTTTGAAAAGGCAGTCTAACTAAAACCTGCCTCCTGTTACTGTTATGATTTTAAACTTTGATGGGTCTGTTTTATTTAAAAAAGGTATATATTTAGCTATCCCTCTCTCCATATATTTTGATCTCCATCCATATATTGATACATTTTCTTTCCATCTCCATATATCTTCTTTTCTTTCTTTGAAGGTCAAATCGTTACAAGAGTGAAAGTATGAATGCTGGGTATTTATATTCAAAACTGGGTGCAAAATATCGACCCATTATTATTATTTCAAAAATATTTATTTTAAATAAATAAGTATTTTACAATAATTATTTTCCCCTCTTAGATCTTTTTGTTTATTTATGAAGTATTGGATTTTATTGCTATTATTTCCATAAAGCTTTTTTTGTTTGTTTGTTTATTTTTAAACATTATGAATATAGATTTCTAAATTCTTCACATGAATGGATGCTATGGACGACATAAAATGGACATACTACTAATATTTTCTTTTAACATTTTTTAAAATTATTATCTTATATGTGTTTAAAATACCCCATACATGCAATAAAATGCATTGTAATTTTAAAATAATATTAGACATGAGAAATTAATTTGTGTGTTAAGTTACATTACACAGACTTCTTAATATTTTTTAAAAAGCAGGTTTTTTGAAATTTTTACATCTAATATATATATATATATTTATGCAATAAGGAAAAGAATTTATAAGCACCAATTTTTCAACCTCCCGCCCCTCTATTTTACAATCTAAGCACTGAGCCAGAGTGCAAGCAATTTTATTTTATTATAATTAGTGGATTAAAAATTAATGCAATTTTGATATCATTGTAGAATTTTCTTATTTTGCTGCATATATTTCTTTTTTTTATTTATAAATGATTTTTTTTACTGTTAATAAAATTATCAGTTTTGATTTTGCATGTTGACAAAAATTATAGTTAAGGGAGACCCCATTGAAAAGAACAAAATCATTTCCTTCTTAAGCATACCACCAATGTTCATTTGCTTTTATACTATATTTTTTGCTAGTTAAAATATAGTATAAATATTTATATAGTTCATTTGCTTTTATAACAGTTCTGAGATATGATTTAAGTGAGTTGGCTAAAAGTCAGTCTATGTAGACATGTATCTTCTAGGGTTGGTAACATATTTTCAAAAAAAAGGAAAAGGTTTTGCTTAATTGAAGCTTATCTGAAATACAGTTAGTGAAAATATTTTTTTTCTGAGAATTAAATTTTATATTACATTTATTTTAATTAAAAGAAGAGAAATTTTTTTCAAATACAGTTAATGACATATTGTTATGTCCTGATAAAAATGTTAAAAGAAAATATTAGTAAGATGTCCATTTCATGTCGCCCATAGCATCCATTCATATGAAGAATTTAGAAATCTATATTCATAATGTTTAAAAATAAACAAACCTACAAACAAAAAGATTTTATGGAAATAATTGCAATAAAATCCAATACTTCATGAATCAACAAAAAGATCTGAGGAAATTGTAAATTGTAAAATACTTATTTAATTAAAATAAATTGTTTTGAAATAATAATAATGAATCGATATTTTACACCCAGTTTTCAATATAAATACCCAGAATTCATAGGTTAAAGAGAATAAGATAAAGCAACATCTTTAAGAAGTTACTAAAAATGTTAGTGTATATTAATAACAGAAATGCTACCCACCCAGAAGCTTATTCAAAAATTGTTTTAAAATCTGCGGGAAAAGTGATTTTGAGATAATTAAAAAGAAATTTGAAACTTCAAAATGCAGTTACTGTAGATATTATTTTAAGTATTATTTCACTTTGTAACCAGTGTCATATCTAAAAAATTAAAATTATTTGTATTTTAAAACTGTTTGTTTTGTAATTAATTTTTTTACAATAGAAATAAATTTTAGTAAGATAAATTTAAATTGTTTGCTTTTTCTCCATAAATTTTTGAAAAGATAATTGGATTTTTTTATACTGCACTAATGTAAATTATTCTGCTTACACATCCATACTTGCATCTAATTATTTTATTTACACATTCCTCAAAAGATATTTAAATTTTTCAATTCACTACTTTTGTTAAATTTTGTTTTTCTGAAAAATATTAATTAAATTCTCTATAGGCTCTTTAGGAAGTTCACTATCTGATCCCGCAACTTATTTAGCTGGTGCATCTGGAGGGGTATATGCTTTAATATCTGCTCATTTAGCAAATGTTATAATCGTAAGTAAATGACTCTTACTGAATTTATATAAATTTTTAACATGACGAATTCTCTTAAGTACTTTAGTTTATTATATTATACATATCATGTACTGTGATTAATGACACACCAAGAAAAAAGTTTTGTGAAAAATATTTCACTGAAAAATAGTTCTAGATATGATTCTAAATTATTTCAGTGTTTTCTGTATTTGTGAAATTAATTGGTTTAATTGCCAGTAAGTAATACTTTGTATAGTGAAGCCTTATATGAAGCATGAAAGTTATTTGATATTACAAATATTTTTTCAGTTGTTTCAGTTTTGCTGTGAAAATTTGAAAATGAATTTCTTATTATATGTCATTAGATCCAATAATAATAATTTAAATTGTTATCTAATAATTAGGGCTTATAATACTTCTTCTGAAATAGAATAATATTTAATTGGACTATATGTATAATAAATAAAATTTACTTAGAATCAAAGGAAAGTATTAATATTTTATTTTTGATTAGTTTATAACAACTTTAATTGCATTTTAAGCATACTTTTGAATTTAGATTCTATTTATTTCATTTATTAATCTTCTTGTGATGTAAAAAGGAAGTCAAACTAGGTATGCAGATTAATGGAATAACTAAATTAAATAAAAAAAATAATTTAGTAGTTAATTGTAAAATTGCTGTCTCTCTTTTTGTAAATATCAATAATGCATTTCAAAATCTTACTGAGCTAAATAAAAAAGAAGAAAGTAAAGGTCCCTTTTAATAAATAAAACTGATAATATTTACTAGTTTTCTTTTTTTAAATATTTGTAAATGAAAAACTTTTACTTAGGGCAATTTTAGGGCATGGAAATTGAAAATTTTCTGTGTGAAACATTTTTTTTTATTTGAAGCCAACTTGCAAGAAAGTGAAATATTATTTTGTAATGTGAATTGCTGTGTTGTTTCTTTTTAGATTTCAATATATCATTTGTAGTATAAATCTGATTCTATGTTAAATAAAATCTTTAAAATTTTGTTATACATTTCTACTTAGATTATTTTTATGATTTGTAAATATATATAAATATTTCTTAGGGTTCACTTTGACTTTTACTTAATGTATAAATTTCTTAGCCAATTAAAATATTTATAAAAGTTATCTTGAATTATGAAAATTATAATTAAAACTACATTTTCATCAGTATCATACATTTCTAAATTAAATCGTTTTATATTGTAAATTGCTTAATACTTTTTGATACATCTTTTTTTACTAAATTGTTATGAATTTGATTTTGGAATATTGTAATTACAAGTGATATTCATATAAAGAGATATGGTTAAAATATGACAAATTTAGACACTGTTCTTTGTCAAAAACGAATTGGTGTGGTAATGTTCAATGTTTGTTTATTTCCTGCATTTCTTTGCTTGCGAAAAAATTTACATTAAAATTTCGTTTTACAGAATTTTAAAGAGATGACTTTTGGCTGGGTGCGCCTTTTGGGTCTTCTGATTTTTGCTGGTACTGATGTAGGTGTTGCTCTGTATTCAAGATATGTCGAAGATGAAAAAAGCCGAACCAGTTATGCTGCACATTTTGCTGGGGCGTTAGCAGGTCTTATGATTGGCATGGTATGCTTAAGAAACCTTAAGGTTAAAAAATGGGAGCAAATTTTGGGTTGGACTTTGTTTGGAGTATATTGCGTTCTAATGCTATTCACAATTCTCTGGAATGTATTTTATACTTCATACTATCCACCTCAGGTATATGATAAAGTATAGGCAAGATTTTTTTTTTTGCAGATATTTATTTGCTAAGTTATGAAAATTTTAAAAAATGCACTGCTTTATTTATAATTTCTGATAGTATAATTCTTTTATCTGCTCAATTGTAAATGAAATGTAGTGCACATTATATATATTATTATTAGAATGTACACATTTTATATAATTGTTAAAAAACAAATGCTTTATTTTGGAATTATCTTGTTGTTTATGATATATTTTACCACTCAAAATTCTTTTGAAATGACTGTATGTATTATATATTTTGTATGTAGTCTAGATTTTAAATGTAATACTCTAACTTGATTAGTTTTATATTTTTAATACAACATTAACACATGTTTCTATAAAGTAGCTGCTTCTATTGGCCATTTCATTAATCTTGTTATAAAATGTTGAATCTGTTTTCATGGGAAATTTGTTCTATTTATCATCTTATTATTACTATCAGTATTACAATTCTACCTTTTTGATAAAGTATTGTTTTTTTTGTGTAAATGTTAGAATGCTTTATAAGAGTAATTGAATAACTTATTATTTAATGTTATTTCCTAAAACTGAATTTGTTTTGCCCGGTGATTGTTTGCTAGCCACTAAAATATGTAAATTGGCTAATTTTCTGAAACAAATGTATTATTAGGGTTTTTTTTTATTGGATTTGCTGTGTAAGTTAGTGTTTATGTTCTGTTTTGATATACTGTCTACTTATGTTTTTCTAGGTCTGATGATTATTTATATAAATTTGTGATTGGGAATGATTTTATGGAATATTGCTGTTTTACACTTCTGTTTTATAAATCAGTTGGTGCTACTGATGTAATAAAGAGAGTGCTTTTAGTATTTTTGTGCTAGTAAATCTATATATTAGATAATTGCAAGTAAAGTTTTTAAAAGACTGAGATTGAAGCATTTGCAGATATTTTGCTATAATCATTAAAATAAATAGCTGCAAAATTTTATCCTGTAAAAATATAAACTCAAAAAATAGTTTTTTTTTGTATGTGTGTCTTTTCCACAAATTCTTCTTCAGTGTTTCAGATTTATAATTCATTTTAGAATACATCAACACTTTCATTTTTTTCTACTAATAACCTCTTTCCTAATGTGTATGTCTTGTTATGTAGGGGAAGAAAAGGGTAGGTGGGTGGGTGGAGAATATGAGTTTCTTTTCTATTAAAAATATTTTTTATAAAATCAAAGTTGTTAATAAATTGAAAATGATAATTAATTCTAAATAACATAAGGGAAATCCAATCAAAAATAAGTTAGTGAAATTTAAAAAATAAACTTTATAATTCAAAGTTAAGTTTTTAGTTATTTTTGGTTACAAATGGTGATGAAACTGAGAAAGTTCTGTAACATTTTTCAAAATCCTTTATGTTTAACTGTTTTATAAAATTTGCATATTTCACTTTTTGGGTTGCCGTCCATACTTTTTCTTACGACCTGTGATAGCTTATATGTATCTCTTTATTATATATACTGTGGTACAAAACTTTAGTTCTCATTATGAAAAGCATTGAATATTCAAACTGATATCCGACATGACACATTTCTTCAGAAATGCAGATTTCAGCATTTTCCAAATTGAATTTCATTATTCTTGAAATTAATTTTCTTTTATGTAATACTTTTAACAGTATTTTAAACTCTTAAGTACTTTTTATATAAATTTATTCATTTTATTATTTAAATAATCCTTTACATTACTGCTTAAAATTTGTATTTGATAGTATTCATTATTTTATGATGTTATGCTTTTTTGTTCCAAATCTGTGTCATGTCTGGATATTCCTTTTACATTGTCTGAATTCTTGCTTTAGATTTTGAAATCTCATCCCGAAGATTTTGTTTTTTTGTATGAGAAAAATTTTGTTAATTGAAGGATTTGATTAAAATGAACTATTAAAAGTGATGTAAAAGTATGCTGTGATAGTGTACTTTTCTCATGGAAAAGGAAAAGAAAATGGAAAATTGTTTGCTGAATTTGTGCTTTTGTTATATCTTATGGTTTTTTTCTCCCACCTAAACAGTATATTATTTCTTTTAGGGTGTTGATGTGAGTCTTATCTAGATTTTTCTTCTTCTACTGATTTTATTTTGTTTCTTTTGTATACAAGTTATAATTATGTGCAATAAAATATATAGTGACTCGTCATTTATAAATAATTATTCTGTGCTTAAGAAATTTTTTTTACATATATTTATGCATAACTCAATCATTAAAAAAATATACATAAACATTTTGAAACATTCATATTCTTTTATTATTGTTATTTCATGATTAATAGGAATGTTTCTGGTACATATATTCACAGATCCTTTTACTATATGTGAAGAATAATTTTTTTTGTGTGTGTGTGTGAAGAAAAATTATATATTTGAATTTCATATTTCTTGAAATTGCTAACATTTTTTCAATGTTAAATCTGTATTTGATTTTAATTATTATAATAAAAGAAACCAGTTGTACAATCACTGTTCTTATATTATTGGAAATAATGGTCTTTCATTGTTACTCATTGCTGTTCTATTAGAATTTTAAGTCTTAATTGTATTGTTAGTTTTCTCTGTATAAGAACTGTAAAATAGGCTTGCATGTAAAACTGACAATTCAACTTCTCAATTAGAAAAAGTGTGTAAAGTGTTTTCATTATCTTTATTTTATTGAGGAAGTTGGACAAATGTGGCAACAATTTAGTTATTCAAAGTAATTCAATTTTTAAAACTTTTTCAAAGATGAATTGTAAAACAAATATTAACATCTATATTCTGTTTATTTATTTGTGATAGTTATATTTAATATAATTCAATCTTGGATGTTTATCAATGATTATTTTTTTCTAAATACTGAATCATTGTTTTTACTGTCTTTGGTTTTATCAGTTGTTAATTTTGCAAATTTTAACTTCTGAAAAAGTTTAGATTTGAAAATTTTATGATTATGATTATAAAAAAAATTAATTACATATATTTCCACTATTGTACTTTTATTTTTTTTAAATTTATTGTTCATTAAATTTTGTTTTACTTATTTACAGAAATTTGCTAATTATTTTAATGTGAAAACTCACTAAAAATTTGCTTTCATATATCTCAAATCATTTTGAATTATTTTGTGAACTTTCATTTTTTAGTTATCCTAAAGATATATTTTTAATAATAAACTAGTCAATAAGTTACATGATTTATATGTACTACTTGTTAACAGTTATATTGTCAGTAAATGATATATCCATTTTCTAATTTGTTATAAAATGTGATGTCCTGATATTTATTTTAAGGTTGTGAAATTAGGCAATTTAATTCCTGTAAGTCATATTCATATTAGTCCTTACCTCACTTTTCCTAATTACAATTTATTTATTTTATTGTTTTGTTTGTCTTGCCTTGGAGAAAGTATATTAAAAAAATTTTGTTCTTAATTCATTAATTTTTAAAAAAAGTAAAGATTGAAAATTACTAAGCATTAAGTTTTTTTAGCCATTATTGTAACTCACTTAGTGCCTGGATATTTTCGCATAATTAGAGTAAAATAAAAAGAGTTTTAGTTTAATTAAACTTAATTTGTGTGTTAGATATCAGCATAGTAATTAAAATAGACTATGTATTTTTATGAAGTATTTTTATATAAAAAACTTATACAAAAAGTTATCCTTTAAAGATTTTTAATTATTATTCATTAAAAGTTAAATTTTGCAAACTTTTTATAGAAAATTATAATAAAAAATATCAGTTTTGACAGTTTGTAAATTTTTAAGAATTATATATAAAACTTTTTTAGTTTTCTCTTTGAATTTA
>JAPMOQ010024889.1:102518-147952 GCA_026543055.1 Argiope trifasciata | reverse complement strand
TCGAATGTGTTGCAAGCGCTTGGCTACAAGCTTGGCGGGATTTTTTCTCGCCAATACAAGTGTTTACATAAACATTATTGACCGATTAGTAATTGTGTGTTTATTTTAATGCAAATAGAGTTCTTTAAAATTTCTAATATGTTGTTTCTTTTTAACCACAATTATTGTATTATATCGTGAACAATATTAAATCCAATCTAAATTTTGCAAAACAATTTTTTATGGCATATTTACCTTATAGAACAATTTTTTTTAATAATGCTTTATTAATAAAAGCGTACAATAAAATCTCAATATTTAATTACAAATATAAATTAATAATTAAAATATTTGTAATTTTTATCATTTTTTTTTTGTTGTTTTTGTGATTTTAATAAGCACTAGTTTAACTGTTAGCATTCATTTTGTAAAAAATGTTCAATATTTATAATTTATATTGCAAATATGAATGAAAACATTTTTTAAACAATTTAAAAAAAAAAAAAAGACTTACATCACTTTAATAATTTGTTTTTAAAAAGCTGTTTTTTATCTGTTTGAGAGAATGATAGAAAGCATTTGAGCATCTAATGTAAAATCTTGAAATGTTTTTTGGCAAAGAAAAGAAATAAAATGTTTATTTAAAGAAGAAAAATTATCACTTTTAATTATTGCACAAAAACAAAGTAAAAAATCTAAATATAATTTAACTCGAATACTTGTGTAATATATATATATATATATAAACTATTTAGGAAATGAAATAGTATTTATTTGTATAGGATTTCCGGTCGGTTTAACCGGAAATGAAAACCGACTGGACCCATTGCCGGGAAGCAAAATGTTGCGCTGCAGTTTTTGAGTATGCCAACATTTGCGATATGGCGCCAAAAAGGTGTTCCTACTCCCAGATTTTTCTAAAGTCACATGACTCATGTTGGGTACACTTTTTGAGACAGGAAACAAGCTACTAGCTCCCTCCATTTATATATCAGCTCTATGGGTCGAATTCATTCATACACTCATTCATCCATCAGCAAGTCGGAATTTAGATCCAAATCAGAGACCGACTCATCCCTGATTCAGTACCACAGAGGTATCGTTTTGTTATGGGAACTAGGAGAATTTTGCAGTCTCGACATATTTAACGTGCCCCAACGACCATTAACCAAAACGGCGGTCTTTGGCCAAGACGAGGACAGAACCCGCGATCTTTCGGTTACGAGACTGACGCTCTACCAACCAGGCTACCGCGGCCCTAAAGTACACTTAGTTTATAAAAGGAATAAAAATGTTCGTAAATTTGATTTGAATTTCATTTACATTTCTTTCAAATTGATCTTCAGAAAGAAATATGTTATTTGTTCACAGTTCTATTACTTCTCAATTAAATATCGTATGTGTGTGTGTGTAAGGGATACATTTTCATGTAATTGTTAGGAGGGAAGCCACACTGACAGAAATAGAAACTCAAAATTCTGGCAAAATTCAGTTTAATATATATATATAAAGTCAATAAAAAAAGGCCATTTAAAAAAAAATTGAAATGGTTTAAAATTTATTTTTGTACAATTATATCTTTAAAAAATGGTGCAGAAAAATACCAAAATTCATCTAAATATTTGATAAAATAAAATTTAAAAAAAAAATTCTCATAGGCGCACATTATCATCTTCAATGATATTGGTCTTATAGATTAGACTATTTAACTTATGGATTGTCAACACACGCAGAGAGATTCTTTTACTTAGTAGTAGAGATTTAAAGAAATGCTTGCATAATTTATATTTTAAATGTAATTAATTGTAACAAAACTTACATGAAAAGATTTCATTAGAATGTTTTCATTTCGATGAGGCAACTTTTGTAGAGTCTCAATAGCTTTTGATACATTACAAGAAATCATTTCTAACCACTTTTCAGGCGAAAAATGTTGTGCTTTGCTATGGAATAGAATGTTGAAGCTGTAGAATGAAATCTAAATAATTTCTCAATGCTGTTTTTTATTTGACAATATCATTAATACATTAGCCGCCTCTTTATGAGAAACAAGTAATACAAATTTCAAATTGGAAGAATAATCGTTCATGTTGAAATGCTAAGGGCAAATTAAACAGAGAGTTACTTTTGCATTCACAAATCAAATCATAATCTGAATTTTATGGTGCAAAAAAATAGCATTTATTTTAAATTTCTGCGAATGCATTACGCATTTGGATTACAGTAAGATACTTTCATTAATAAAGCAAAATATTATAATTCAGTTAATTTCATTTCAGAAAATCGAGTCATATATTTTAAGATGTATTTTTATTTATTGATAGTCATGATCGATATCAATCGATGGAAAAATAATTAAATTGCTCCAGAAAAAATATTTGTAAAGAAAAAACACCGTCATGAATTTATATATACACTGAAGTGACAAAAGTCATGGGATGACTGTTAATATCGTGTCGGTCCTCCTTTTGCCCGGCGAAGTGCAACAACTCGACGTGTCATGGAGTTCACAAGTCGTTGGAAGTCCTCTGCAGGAATATTGAGCCATGTTGTCGGTATAGACGTCCATAATTGTGAAAGTGTGGATGGTGCAGGAGTTTGGGCACGAACGGACCTTTCGATGATGTCCATAAATGCTCGATGGGATTCATATCGGGCGATCTAGGTGGCCAGATCATGCGCTGGAATTGTCCGGAATGTTCTTCAAATCAATCGCGAACAGTTCTGGCCCGGTGACATGGCGCATTGTCATCCATAAAAATCCCATCGTTGTGTGGGTACGTGAAGTCCATGAATGGCTGCAAGTGATCTGCAAGCAGCTGAACATAACAATTTCCAGTCAATGATCGGTTCAGTTGCCCCAGAGGACCGAGTCCGTGCCATGTAAAAACAGCCCACACCATTATGCAGCCACCACCAGCTTGAACAGTGCCTTGCTGACAGTTTGGGTCCATGGCTTCGTGTGGTCTGCGCCACACTCGAACTCTACCATCAGCTCGTAACAACTGAAATCGTGACTCATCTGACCACGCCATGGTTTTCCACTGGTCTAGGGACCAGTCGATATGCTCACGAGCCCAGGAGAGTCGCTGCAGGCGATGTCGTGCTGTCAGTAAAGGCACTCGAGTCGGTCTTCTACTGTCATAGCCCAAGGAAGACAAATTTCGCCGCACAGTCCTATCGGACACGTCCCTCGTACGTCCCACATTGATTCCTGCAATTATTTGACGAAATGTTGCGTGTCTATAAACATTGACCATTCTACACAGACGTCGGTGGTGTCGGTCGTTAAGTGCAGGTGGTCGCCCACTGCGCTGTCCATGATGGGATGTGATGCCTGAAATTTCATACTCTCGGCACACTCTTGATACTGTGGATCTCGGAATTTTAAATTCACTAACGATATCCGCAAAGGAATGACCCATGCGTCTAGCTCCAACTAACATTCCACGTTCAAAGTCTGTTAATTCTCGTCGTGCCGCCATAAATCACGAAAAACCTGTTCACATGAATAACTTGAACACAAATGAAAGCTCTGGAAAACGAACTGCGCATTTATACTTTTTAGCTGCGATATTACTGCCATCTGTATATTTGCATATTGCTATCCCATGACTTTTGTCACTTCAGTGTATAACCCATTACTTTTGTCTCTATGTTCATTAGAAGTCAAGTCGTGTTGCTTTAAAACGGGACGTTAATCTAACTAAAGTAAACGTAATGATTGATAAACCGAATGTTGAGAATTAAATAACCTGAAATATCAATTTAAAGACCTCTAAACATGTTAAAACTTTGTCATTTAGGTCAAATAGGTTTAGTCATTTAGGTTTAAATACAGGAAATGTTTACAGAGAAAAGCACAAAATGACAATGAAAGTTTTAACAGTATTTTGTAGGAATTTGTACCTAAAAATGCCTTTGTTGGGCTTTGAATACTCAGATTAGGGTCTGTCTGTAATATATTTTAACGAAGGTTTTATAGGATTTCTGCATATCCTTAAGCTTGTTAAGGTGTATCCTAGGGCAAATTCAAATTATTTGCTGATTATACGGGCAATGATTTTATCTTGTATTCTGTTCTCTGTCCATTTTGAAATGGATATAATGTCGGGAAATTCACCCAATAATGGTTGATATTTACTTTTTAGGTAGTTTTCGTATGCGCTTTGTCTAGAGATTTTTTTCATTGTAGAAAAAATATCTTCAGGAGAAATACATTCTAGAAATGGTGTAGATGCCGAGACCTTCCTCGTCAGATAATCAGCCTCTTCGTTAAAGGAAATTCCAGAATGTCCAGGAACCCACAAAAGAACTATTTCTTGATTTAGTTTTTTCCTGATATAGATTTTTGAGGCGAGTCTTTGGATGACCTTAGGAGAGTGAAAAGTGACATTTTTAAGTGCTAACTGAACTGAATAGCTATCCGAAATAATAAGATTGTGCTTTTCTGGGATTGAAAGATCGTCCACCGCTTGGCAGATTGCCAAGGCTTCGGCAGTGAATACTGAATTTAATGTATGAATTCTGTAAAGAAATTTTTGAATGCTAGAAATACCTGCAATTGAGGTGGAATTTTCAGATTTCGAGCCATCTGTAGCTATAAGAAAATGATTGTTAAAGTGATTCTGTAAACACTCATTGAAAGCTGCAGTAATACTTGGGATTGGTAAACCTTTGTTCTGGAACCTGAATTCATTAAAAAAAATATTGCATAAATTTGGGTTATATTGTAGATGGAGTGGCATAGTAATTATATGATCCGGTACGCAATCAAGTTGTTGGAAAGTGTTATTAATGATTTCTTTATCTTTGTCGCTCAAAAAACGATCCATCTCATTGTGATTATCAACCAAAGGTGAAAAGAACTGGTTGGACATTTGTTTTATAAAAAATTGTATTGCTAGACGTTTGATCTTGTCTGAAAGTATTTCTTGGCCAGCTAATTTTAATAAGATGATGTTGGGGGTCCAAATTGGTACACCAAGAGCTACTCTGAGTGCCATTGTTTGTATAGTGTTACAAGATTTGAGTTGTGTTTCGGAAAATTTATTAATTATGGGACAACTATACAAGAATATGCCAAGTATACTGTTGTTAGCGATTGTAATTAGGTGTTTCGTTCTTGCACCGTTTCTTTTGGAACCTAGTATTTTAAGACCGAACATTTTTTTAAGAGCCTTGGTTCTTAAATTTTGTAATATTCTGTTATTTTGTTTAATTCTTGAAAACTAGATTCCTAAATATTTAATCGTTTCACTCCATGTTAGGGGAATACCAGCATATTTTATACAGGGTAGGGCGTTTATTTTTTTTTAGATAAATCTATTATAGCACTTTTTTCTGCACTAATGGATAGTTTCCAGTAATTTCCAGTAAACTCATTTCTCGCTCACTTCAAATCAAATAACTCAAGATATAATGATCATATTACTATGAAATTTGAATAAAGTTAGCCACAAAATTTCACATTTTTCTTACTAATTGTTAGGATAGTAGGCAGCTTTTGACGAGAGAAACTTTCACTGCGTCATACCATGTTATTTATACATTTTCTAACAAATGTGAAAATTACAGAAGTAAAAATATAACATTTAGTATTGTAAAAATCTAGAGAGTAAAAAAGTTGCCTTTAAGAGCGCATGCAATTCTAAAACTAATTGTATATAAAAATGTTAACTGACCGAGTGACCGGAAGTCAATCTATTCAGGTTGAAATAATTATAACCTGATAAATATGAATTATTGAACAAAATTAAGATTACATTTAAAAATTGTAATAATATAAATGACAAAATAACATTTATGTTATTAAACAAAATAAAAATGACTTAGAAAAAAATGGTTTTCCCGATGAATTTATTTCACGAGACGTCTCGCTTTTCATACAAAAACAAATTTCAAATTTAGTCATAACAAGTTGATCTTTCATTTTAGTGTCTTCAAGGAGTCTCAGATTCATGTTTCCAAGATTCTCTTAAATTTCATTTTCTATTAAAATTCTTATCTTTTCATCCGATCATTTTGCAAGATGGCTGCCACAAATTTAGATGTAACGCAACCTTCTCTCCAAGACAACGTAGAAGATACGAAGGCGATGTCGTTACTGCAAATACTTCGCCAAAAGGAGGAGACTGAGGCTGTAAGAACACTTTGCTTGCATTTTCTTTTTCTGTTTGGACTATCTATTAATAATTTGCTTAATTTCTTTGTATGATTTGCCAGCATAAAATAGTGGTGGGTCTAATGCCACTTGGTCATACCAAGCCCGAATGAGAGGAGCTCTTTCGAATGAAGGCAGAAGTGTATACCTATCGATGTGAGCGAGCACCGTTCAGGTGAAAGGACGACTTTGCTCGAACACACAACCCTTTGTAGGGGGTGGTCGAACTCATTCATCCATCCTCAAGTCAGAATTCAGATCCTAATCAGATACCGACTCATCATTGATTCAGAGGTATCATTTGTTATGGGAACTTGGAGGACACGACCTATTGAATATGCCCCAATTGCCATTAGCCAACACGGCGGTCTTCGGCCGAGACGAGGACAGAACTCGCTACCTTTCGGTTGATACTTTACCAACCAGGCTACCTCGGCTGTGTATAAATTAGTACTAATAGGCATGAATTATCACCTCCTAACTGTTAAGTAACAAATTTTACATTATCTGAGATGAAAACCAGAGACCGTTTATTTCCTTTGATTATTCACTGGTGTAAGAATTGAAGAGAATTTTCTTATTCGATCTACGATCTACAGAATTACTGGACAGATTTCCATAAAATCTGGTTGATATAATGCAAACAAAATAAACATTCGACAGTTTAGTAGACATGTTTGTGCGTAACATTCATTGGCGATTTTTAAAAAATTCTTATTATTTCTTGTAGTTCAGACCTTTCTCATCCAAAAACAGTTTATCTTTTCTAAGAGAAGGAAGCCTGACCTATCATCCAGGATCACATATTTTTGAGCTAAAATTTGGCTTAAGTTTCCATTTTCTCAAAACTTTAATTTTCATAAAAATTCACTACCGTTAACATGATATCTCAAACACTAATAGAGATATTTACATAAACATTTCAGCGTGTGTTTTAAATAATATGGGCTTTGAAACGAGCTAAAAGTTTTATTGTTGGTGAAATACTTTTTAATTTGTAGTTGTTTTTAGAAAAATTAAGTTGCAACTTTATTTAAAAAATGCATAAATACGCATATTTTTACCCCTAACTTCTTTGCATCTTAAGATTTTTCTTATCCTAGGTTTTGGCTCATTTCATTCGTCATTGCATTCTATAACTTGTGTGCAAAGAAAAATAATATTGATACGTTAGAATTTTGATTCGAGTGTAAACCGTTTTGGTTAAATTTCATTAAAATTTACTACAAATTTTAACATTTCTAACATAAATTTTAGCATTATGTTTATAAATATTTTTTGTTTTGTTTATGGTATTTGCTATTGACAATACATATAAAAACCATAAATAGTTTCTAAAAAATCCATTTTTTTTCTCAAAATTTTTACTTTGTAAGTAGTCGGATACCTTTAAGTCATGCCAAATTTATTTTGTAAAAGTATGTTTATCTCTTAAATGGATGCACAGCTCCTTTTATAATATTAGAAATAGTAAACAGGAGCTTAACTCTGTTTCAAAATTCTTCTTCAACACGTCAGTAATACAATTGCTTAAAGACTGCTTAGTGGTTAATACATGCTCAGCAAATAAGGCATTTCTAATTATTTTTTAAAATGCACATTTTAATGAAAAACAAACAAACAATAACTTCTTTGGAGAGGGTTTTTTTTAAAAAATTCCTACTAATAGTTTACACTCTCCTTATATTTATATTTATACAGATATCTTGCTCAAATTTTCAGTCATTAATAAAATAGTTTTTATTCATCCACTCAAGTTCAAATACAATTTTTTAAACTTATAGATGGCACTCGATATTAATAATTTTTTTAAATATTAATTAATTATTTAAATTTACATAATCTTTAATACTTTAAATAGTGACGCTAAATTCGTTGCCAAGTCACCAAATGGTCGCCAAGACTGTCGTTAAGCTAAAAATTTTAATAACAGTAATATATAAAACTTATGGTGGATGATACTTGATGTTAATACATTTTTTTAATATTAATTCATTATTTAAATTTAATTAACTTTTAAGATTTAAATAGAGACGCAAAATTCGTTACCAAGGTAATTTTATAATAAAAAGTAACTAATATAAAATTTTTCTTTGTTGACCTAAATTGAATTTAAAAAAAAATTTCTTATACAAGGGTTTTTTTTTTTTTTGAAAACTTGTTGAATGTAGATTTTAAATTTGAGCCTCATTAAACAGCATACCGAATTTGACCATTCAAAATCTTGTTTAAACTGTTATTTTGTTAACTCCATGCCAGGGACCAATCTCCAAAAATCTCGCAAGGGTTAAGGTACGAATGCTAAAAGCAAATCAAAAAAATATTTCATCACTACTGAGCGCCAATGCCCTAAATGTTGCTTTTTGGTGTAGCGCCTTTATTAGAAGTATGTGAGAAATTTTTAGAGATTATTACGGCGGGTTATTTCTTCCCATTTTCCATCCACGAAGAATGAAAAAAATTAGATGATTTGTTATTTCTTGTACATAATTCATTTGTAGTGGCATCTTAACAGCCACTAAACATTGGTGATCACTTTTTATCTAGCTGATATGTTAAGCGACTGCAAATCGTAAGTTCGCGAGTTCTATCCTTGTCGGAATCCAATCTCCCCATTGGTACAATTCCAGTCAATACAATCGCCACACATTCATAATAGTTGAAACTTGACTTAATGATCAAGTATTATTTTTATACTAAGCGATAACTTCTGTTGTTCTGATGGCAAAGTACAGAAAAATACACATTTCTATATTTTTATTGGTTCAGAAAAACATTTACAGTCAAGACATGACCATTATACGATCCTTCCATTCTACAAGTGACGAATTCTTCCTTTCTATTTCAGGAAGTGGAATCCCTGTGCAATCTGATGTACCAGTTAAACAAAGCCCACCTGCAGTACGAATCTACTGTGGAGATACTTCATAAACTGAATTCGACCAAAAACGGAATGCCAGCTGTCATACCGCTCACCAATAGCGTATCCTTTTGCGTACTTTTGCCTTTTGCTCACCAATAGCGTACAGAAATTGATATATTGATACATTTGCTAATCGATAAAAATTTGCGAGTTTCAATGTTAAGAAAAATTATAGCTGTTAATACAAACAATGAAATGATATATACTTCTATGCATTTAAACAGTAACCTTCATCGACCATCGACTAAGGGAATATCTATACTAATATTATAAATGTGAAAGTTTGGATCGATGTTTGTGACTCAATCACGCCAGAACGGCTGAACGGTATGAAATGAAATTCAGCACAAAGATGAATTAGAGTTAGGAATAGAGCATAGGGTACTTTTGATTCCGGTTCAATGAGTGGTTCATTTTTTTATTCATTAAAAACTAACTTTTGCGCATGCAAAAACGCTGGGGCAAAATCCCGCCAAAGATGAGTAAGGCTCCGTTTCCCCCCCCCCCCATAACAGAACTGAGTTTAGGATTAGCAGAATGTCGATCGATTATTTCAAACGATTCTATTTATTTTCTTTGTGTTTGATGTATTTAAAATGTTGTTAATGAGTTAAATGTTGTTAAAATGTTGCTAATGAATCGATCTTTCGGACTCATTCTGAATTACTTTTAAATGAAAAGAAAACGGAATAAATGAAATAAAAAATTTCTAATGTGCATTGCGTTACCCTCACTGGCGTAGGAAAGTCAGACATGTGCGTTATGCCAACTGGCGTTGAAAATTCGTGCGTGATTGCTGACAACTTTGTTTTCATTCAAATGAAAAGTTTGAAAATGATGTGTATAATACTGTTGTAGCTATCTCCATCCCGATCCATAAATAAAATGATTTCGCCAATAAAAGCTTGCATTACATAAAACCGGACCTCATCGTATTCTTTGAATATAACGGCGAAAACTTCGTCTTCACATTAATTATGAAAATAGATTGATTACATTGATTATTCTTGTACAAGTAGCTGGAAGATAAAAACTGCTACTAAGACTTTGAAACTTTTAGTGTTTTTTTTAAATTGACCTTTAGACGAATAGCATATAATGTAATTATTATGTCTTGTTGAATCTGTTGCAAAATTGGAAATAAACTAAACTGTATCAACTATTCTTTCAACCTCTTAAGAATGGAGAAGATTAAATTACAGAAAAAAAATGCAATTAAGATTATTTTTTAAATTTAGTTGAACTTTTTTTCATGAGTTCCATAAACGCATGAGAAATGCACAATTCCATGAACGCATTTTTTATGAATTGTATGTAAGCCCTTTTAGAGTATGTTCATTTGAAAATCTTTTCTGTTGAAGTGAGAAAAGTCTGTGCCCCGTGGGTTGCAAAAAATTGGAATTTCGGGTGAATTTCGTACGATGTGAAGTTTTTCCTTGAATAAAATTTAGATGTTTGTCCAGGGAGATCTCTGCAATATAAATAAAATCATACTGACGGTAGGAAGCGATTACCAGATGGAAGTTGTGAGTATTGCATTATTTATTTATTTATTTTTATATGCGTATACGTGATATAAAACACATAATGCATATAATACAACTTTGAGAAAGGTAGATAACGCAATCTGAAAGTAAATAAAATTTTGTTTGAAGTTGTATTTGATTAGTAAATATTTATTAAAGTAAGTTTTAAAAAAAATGTAATAAATAATCGAAATTTTGGTCTCATTCTTTAATAAATTTGTTGAAGGAAGATATCAAAGGCATATCCGATACATATTATACATATATATTTACACTGATGGAAAAAAAATCCCAACACCCAGAAAAAATTATTGTACAGTTTTGAAATTTTAGGAATACATTTGTCTAGGTAACATATTTAATTGATTAAAGTTTCAAGATCACAGGTAGAGTCATTTCAAATGTGAAATGTTGGTACATTAGTAACCGGTGTAGCTGACAGAATTTTGAATGCAAGCATGCAAACGTGCATGCATTGTGTCGTACAGGTGTCGGATATCAATTTGTGGGATGGAGTTCCATGCCCGTTGCACTTGGGCGGTCAATGCAGGGACGGTTAATGCTGGTTGTGGATGACGCTGGAGTTGTCGTCCAATGATGTCCCATACGTGCTCGATTGGAGAAAGATCTGGTGATCTAGCAGGCCAAGGCAACATGTCGACACTCTGTAGAGCATGTTGGGTTACAACAGCAGCGGTATGAGGGCGAGCGTTATCCTGTTGGAAAACACCCCCTTGAATGCTGTTCATGAATGGCAGCACAACAGGTTGTATCACTAGACTGACGTACAGATTTGTAGTCAGGGTGCGTGGGATAACCACGAGAGTGCTCCTGCTGTCATACGAAATTACTCCCCGAACCATAACTCCAGGAGAAGGCACTGAGTGTTTAGGCCGCAGAAAGGTCACTAGTAGGCGTTCACCTGGCCTCCTTCTAACCAACAAACGGCTATCACTGCGACTAAGGCAGAACCGGCTTTCATCAGAAAACACAACAGATCTCCACTCCGTCCTCCAATGAGCTCTAGCTTGACACCACTCACGTCGCAAACGGCAGTGGTTTGGAGTCAGTGGAATGCACTGTACAGGGCGTCTGGCTCGGAGCTGTCTTAGAAGTAACCGATTTGTAACAGTTCGTTGTGTCACTGTGGTGCCAACTGCAGCTCAAATTTCAGCCGCAGACGCAGTACGATTAGCCACAGCCATACGCCGAATACGACGGTCTTCCCTCTCAGTAGTACCACGTGGCCACCCAGAACCTGGTCTTCTTGAGACAGTACCTTCCCTTGACCACTGCCGCTAATACTCATGCACAGTGGATACATTCCTGCCAAGTCTTTCAGCAATATCGCGGAAAGAAAACCCACCTTCTCGTAGCCCTACAACACGACCTCGTTCAAACTCAGGGAGCTGTTGATAATGGCTTCTTCGTCTTCTCAGAGGCATCCTCGATTAACATTAACCCACTATGTCAAATCTCAACTGTAAATAACGATCACGAACCTTACAGCGCTTATTTAAAGCAAACCTCATTTGCATGTTCATAGTGTCGCTACTAGCGCCACACTTACGCACGTAGCTCGAAATTTGAATCGACGTCATCTTTCAGATGTATAAACACGCCTACCAAATTTCGTTTATCTAGCACATCTCCTTCCTAGTGTTGGTTTTTTTTTTCCCATCAGTGTATATTGTGACGCGCTGTGTACAATGATAAAAAGAGATTAGAATATGCGAGAAAATTGAGGGGAAATCCGTCCTGTTGTCTCATTTAAAAGCTACTATAAAAATTATTCAATTCTTACTATTAGTTAACACTCTCCTTATATATATTTATATATCTTGTTTAAATTTTCAATCGGTAATAAAATTCTTTTTATTCATCCACTCTAGCTATATTTTCAAAAACTTGTAGTGGATGATACTTGATGTTAACAAAGTTTTTTTAAAATATTAACTCATTAATTAAATTTAATTAATTTTTAATACTTTAAATAGAGACCTCAAATTAAAGAAAACTAAGTATAAAAATCATTATTATTATTTTTAGCTCGTGTTTAAGGTTTTAATTTATTTCGGAGAGCGTCTGATTTCGTTTAGATTCGCCATGCCATTGGGCAACACCATGAACCCGCAGAGCTCTCAGTAATTTATTGGTTACCATAAGCAATTTTTTTCTAATTTTTCATAGCAACCAAAACGGTCAAAGTATTATGAGATTTCGCAAAAAAAAAAAAAGGTGAAAGATCGCTATCGTAATTTAGCTGGGTGTGGTTCTTTCAGAAAGGCAAAGCTACGAATTCACATTTATACTTGGTGAATATTACTGGCGTTTTAATGGAAAAGTTCCAAATCATTTTAGTTTGTGCCACCGTTGAAAATGTAAACAGAAGGCGTGTCTCTGACATAACTAATTGGAGAAAGAAAGAAATCAGTATTGATTACTTCTCCAAATGATTGATAAATGTGTATTTTCAATCAGGGGTTTAAATTGTGAAATAGAGATTTTAATCAAATTTTAAGAATTTCCAATGTCAATGATATTTTTTTCAGAGCATTGCATTTTTTAAAGTAATTTTTGTTCATATTTAATGAATAAATAATTAGTAAGTCAAGGTTAAAGGGTATATCTATAATAACTAAGGACTATATTAAAATTCTTTGGATTTATCTCTCCAATGAGTAATTCTGTTTTGCTTTGTTATATCAATTCTTGTGATTATACAATTTTCTTCAAAACAATTTTTATTATAATTTAAAAAATTTAACTATAGTTTTAATTCAGGACCATAAATTAAATTAAAAGAAGACATTTTTAGCAATGTGTGATCGCTAAAGATTCTTAGATTAAATTTAATTATTGTTGCTTTTTTAGATGCAGCAATAATTTACGTGATAGTGGAAATTGTTCCCTTGGTGAAATAACTTGAAGACAGAGGTTGTCTTTTCTGAGGTTTATTAGATAACATAACAACAAAAAGCACACGGTTCTCCATAGTGTAGTGGGTATAGACAACTGCACTAGGGTTTACTTCGGAAGACAGAGAGCCAAGATCACACTCCCCACAGTTGAGACCACGTGATGTTCACATGATTGGCTGCTAGCTCCGCCCAGGAAGATCACGTGGTTCGTTGAATTCTCAACAATCGCTCTTTTGCTGCTTTTCCATAAATTGTCTTTAATTTCGGTTTGAAATATTATTTTTTTAAAAAAAGAAATAAATGCAAAAATTCCAATCAAAATTTAGTGAATGCAATGATATTAACAAATCAAAAACATAAGCAGATGAATTGACAATAGCAGTCATACAGGGTGTTTAAAAAAGGTGCTCAAAATGACATGTTAGATCCAAGGATCAAAAATCGCATTGGAAGAGAAGGTCGCAACTACGATCCAGAGCCACTATATGGCGTCTAATGTAATACGAAATACAATGAGAAGAAACAGAACCATTACGGAGCATTTTATGGTTAATTAATCACTCACATGTGACTCATACACATCAAATGTGGAGCCTACAGGAGACGCTCAAATTTATTGTCAAATACATGTAGAGATTTAATTAGCGGCCATTACTATTCCACATTTAGTTTGATTTTATTGTAATAGATGGCACCAGAGAGTCTACAGAATACCATTGCTTCAAAGTCTAAGATGCGTGACGTCAAGTTTTAGAAAAGCTAACTGTGAGAATTTGTGCGACAGACAGAGAGAGAGTGAGTCGTTCGTTTAGATATCAGGGTATTTAATACGCAACGGTATCACATAGTTTTGCCATGGGACATTTAGTTAGGCTTCAGCCTTGATGTCATCTAAATGTTATACTTTTATCTCTATTGTAAATAGCCTGTCCTGCCCTAATTGTTAGTGTCTTTTTTAAAAAATATTCTTTGCTGCAAATAAATTTGTTGTTTTTATTCAAAAGCTTCTTCTCTTTAATCAGTGACCCTATACATTGATCTAAATTAGACTGAATGGGTATTTTGTCCCGCCAATTCCTATATGCATTAAGACATGCCTGGCATCCACGTTGCATGGAACGACGTACCCTCTGAAAGATACCAGGTATATCTCAACCCCCATCCTGTTGCCAAAATAATTCGTCCTATCAAATCTTCCAGCGTTGCAGCAGGCGTTTCATACGCAAGTCCTTTTAAAAATACTCATAAGAAAATCCAAAGGTAACAGGTCTGGTGATCGAGGTTTCCATGCAATTGATCCACCGCGACCCATCCATTCGCCAGGAAAAGTAGCTTGGAAGATGCGCTGGAGCTCCATCGAGTAGCCTTGACGAATAGGTATTGAAATATCATGCAGCCTTTCTGTCAGAACTTCTGGCAAGAATTTAAGATAAATTGGAACCGTTATGTCTGTATGGGATAATGTATGGATCAAGCAAATAGTCTTCTACTATGCCAGGGCACACGTTAGCGGAACATTTGCTCTGCTCATGTGTATCGCAACGCCTTCTCGTGGCTCTACAGGTGTTCCTACACTCTGTTTCTGTGCGATTTTTGTCCTTGTTATATGACGGATCTACCAAGCCATTTTGTCCACATTTTTTTAAAACACCCTGTATGTATGATTTTAAAGACTTAAAGACTAAAGTAGTCAATTATTTTGTGAATGGCGTCGATTTCGGAACCGTAAGGATTTTTTTTTTAGATTAGCTATGTTGTTTCATAATTGAAATGTGAAAAAAGGGAATCTTTTACAGGACAAAGAGACAGCCATAAACCATTTCATAAGGAAGATTCAAAGGGTTAGAGGAAAAATAGGTGCAACCCAAAAGATACTGGCAGCTAAAATTTTAGAACGAGAGCGTAAGTGATATTTTCTAAATGTATCTTCTTTCCTTGTTTAGCACGTGCTGTCTATAGTCAAGCACGAGTTGTCGCAATCTTTTTATTTTTTTATTTGCATACACTTATCTAACTCGATTGCTTCATGTTCTAAAAAAAGAATTTTATACGGTAAATTCACATTTTCTCGCTAATAGTAGTATATTTTAATATTTTCCGATTTAATTGTCGGTTAATACATATATTTTAATAACTTTTTTCAAAAAATTTTACATTTGTCCCAGTTAACAGTGATTTGAAAAAGTACCGACTGCATAAATTTATTGAAGTTATAAGAAGTAGTTTGTAATAGTTAATTGTAGTTAGTAATTTTTTTAAAAATTAACATCTTCTAAAAACAGCAAAAAGAAAACTTGTAATGAAAAAAATTGCATTTTATTAATAATTTCATGATAATCGAATTCAAAAAGAATATTTCAGATTTTTTTTTTAAATAGCAGTTTTATTTGACTTTATGCTGTAGCATTTAAATAAATAAACATTAAATAAATAAAGTAACTACATGCAAATAAAATAATCCCAAAAAATATATTAACTTAAAAATTAAGCCCATTTTATGAACGTCAAAAATGGAAAACAGGATTAATAAAAAAAGAATAAAATTATTTCCCGATTTAAGAAATGCTTAGAAAAGTGTGACAAACATAGAAATAAATAGACCTGACTTATTGTTTTTTCCATTAGGGTTTTTTGAATAATTAAAGACAACAAATGGCTCGAAATCACGTAGGCAATAAATAAAGCATAAATAGCAATTTTCATCAACATCTTTTCATCGCATATATTTTTTACCTGCTTTTGTCAGTATTGCATTATTATTATTATTTATACTTTTTTGAAAGCAGGTATAACTATAAGACTTGCTTTTATCAGTATTGTTTTTTTGGTTTGAGGCGTTTTTATTTCTTTCCTTTTTTTATCATGTGAGAACATGACATTGTTTTCACTTGAGGTTTTTGAAGCAATTTGAAGGCAAGAAATTGTTGAAGTCCCAAAATGCGAAGGCTTAAAATTAGCGAATTATCCCTTATTATTATTATTATTACCCAGATATTTGCTAGAATTGTCCACATAAAGCATCTGAAGTTGTAGATTTTCCATAAGAAGGAATGAAAATATGTGGCTTCTGACCTCAGATAAAGGATTAACCACTTCATATTCGTAAATCTAGACTGCAGTAAACAAAAGAAAATTTAAAAAGTAAAAATTATTTTTTAGTCATTTTTTTAAAAATTTTATCTATAACCATTTCTTTTTCTGTTTTATCACTCCGCCCTGAATTGCATGTTCCAATTTTAGTTTCAGAGCAAATTTTTTATTAAAAAATCCATTCTTTTAGTTATAATTCTGAACAGAGCTTTATTTATTAAGGTGGCCACGTTTATAATATTTGATATGAATTTTTTTCCGTCTAGAATTGAAGAAAGCTGCTGCTGAAAAATATCACGAGGAAAATAAGAAAAACGAAATGGAACCCTTCCCTGCACTTCTCACTGGGTGAAAATACTGGACAATCCTAATTTCGAAAAGTTCCAAATTTCATTCACTTTCTTTTTTCGGTGTTTAGATGTTACAAAAAGTCTCTTGCAGCTAGAGTGGATACTTTGAAATGATGCCATTTTTTGTCAAACGTTTGAAGTGTTCATGAGATTCTAGAATATCTAAATTAAAACTTTGCACTAAAGTAAGAATATTTAATAAAAGAGTAAAATATTAGATAATGTTGCATAGCATACATGTTTATACACATATATATTAAATATAGGCTTCAAAGTATTTGGTTTTAATAATATATGACGCAGTTAGAATATGGAAACATGGTATTTTATCAGCAAAAAAAGAAGAAAAAATATTTCAAATAAGGTAATTAGCCTTACCTTATCTTCCAGGACCGCCACTATAGTCGAGTAATCATTTTATTTTCACACTAATAATCCATAATCTTGGAGACGAAACATTTATTATCACGTCACGCACACAAAACAAACATTTAGAATCAAAAGCTTTTCAAAATTAAGTTTCGATTTCACCCGAAGACCATCTATTGATGCTTTCACTGGCAGGTCTCGGTATCAATTGAAGTAATGTGGCGCTGCTGTCGAATTCCAACGTTCCAAAATGGGAGGAGTTTGTGACATATGGTATGAAAAGTTCGAGATTTGCATGCGCCCAGGTTTTGTGGATTTTGTGTATTTATATGAAGAGATTGAAAAGAGTTTGTAGCGCAGGGTGTGTGTATTTAATCCTAGGAAAAATTCTTCTTTACTTTTTCTTGTTTATTTTCACTCACACACACAAATATATATATATATATATATAACATGGACGACGGTCACAGATACACAAGGAAACACAGAATATATAGATTGAAACATAGAAAGTGCCGCTAACAACGAGCGAACAAATAGTACTTATTGCCGCTAACGGAGAACGAGCGGGTGCCTGCATGCACCAGTTTCACATCAACGCCGGATCTGGTTGTTTACAAAAAAAAAAAAAAAAAAAAAAAAATCAAAAACACTCCCCTCACATTGCAAACATACTTATGGGTTTTAGCATATGGCACCATCTATGTTCAGTGTTCATTTATACATATGAACAACTATACAAAGAATAAACAACATACAAATAAAATAATTAACTAAAAACAATTATTAAAAATAATTAAATCACACAAATAGAATTCATTTAATGTCATCTGATGTCTTCAGTGCTTTTTGAATTTCATTTTAAATGAAGCAGTATTTCGTTTACTTTCTTCTTATGGACGAGAATAATCTAGAAAAGGCTTCCGTTAGAATTTTCTCCCCTCTTTGTTACTCGACTGCCAGTCCATCTCCTCTTTTCTCATCACGTGCCATGAGTTCTGCAGTTTTTATCCTCAGAAGCAACTGCACAAACGCGGCTTAAATCTCTGACTTCGTCAGAGGGCTTGTTTATGGCAAATGCCTTAAGTAACAGCTTGAGTTACAGCAAGTGCCATAAGTAACAGCAGTTCTAGTTCATGGCTTTGGAGAAATTTTTACGGCAGACTAGTATGCTAATAAACAGGACCACACATGCATTTTCTGCCACATATATTGTTTGCACATTTTTGAGGCATGAAAATGTACGGACAGAGCGAAATTACTCAAAAAAGTCTCAAATCAGACTAATTAAATTTGATGTGCTTTCTTGGACCTGAAATTGTAATCTGTATCAAATTTTGATATCTATCAATATGGAAAAAGGCTTCGAAAAGGCTATACTATAGCTTGGATCGCAAAATCCTCATGTGAAAGATTCTGAGAATTAAAAAAAAATGACAAATTAAGGTATTAGCCCTCGGAAGCCCAGGGACTGATCCTGAGATTACCCTCAGAAGCTACACTATGGGGCTTATAGCATTTCTATGAGGCTTATAGCAATATTTATGAGGCTTATAGCAATATTTATGAGGCTTATAGCACCTTTTCTATGAGGCTTATAGCACCATTTCTATGAGGCTTATAGCACCATTTCTATTAGGCTTATAGCATTTCTATGATGCTTATAGCACCATTTCTATGAGGCTTATAGCACCATTTCCATGAGACTTATAGCACCATTTATATGAGTCTTATAGCATTTTTATTATAAAGTATGTGAAAAAGTTATGGGAGCCACGGTAAATCAGAAACTCTTCCCATACTAAATAAGAATTCAGCAATTTTATATTAAACCTACTGATTTCTAAGAAATTTAAATGAAATACATATGTAGTAAGTTTTTCTGTAACATTGTGATTTGTCTGCTCTGAATCTATCCTGAAAGCATAAATTTCTCATTTCTGGAAATCTTATCAATAAAAATCAGGGCACTTCAAGTTAAGTCCACAGTTGTGAGTGAGAAAAGGGGGGAGTAGCACTTTTATTAGGAAGTAATTCTTTTTCTGAGAAATAGATGTCAATAAATCTTGTCTCTTGTTTTAATGGCGACAACTAGGACCAAGAATACGACTTTAGCAATCAAACATCACTCATTCGTTTGCACAACCCTTTTTTATAGGGGGGAGACACATTCATACATCTCACAGATAGAACACTAGGAAGGCGCGCTAGCCCTAAGCCAGGAGGTCGGCTCATCGCATGTATTAACATCGTTTATTAAATGAAACACGCATAAGTGCAATAAAAAGTAAAATTTTTCAAGAACATATATATATGTATATATTTCATTTAGATAATTGCTACCTACTATTTTTAAAGCCAGTACGTCATTTTAAAATAATTTCTAGCAAAAATGTTTGGTGTCCACATCACTGTCGGTTTCTAACTATGAATGTTTTAGATAAAAGTTTAAACATGCGAAATTTCGTCCTTGCGTTTTCGGTCAATATTCCGTGAGTCTTGCTAAGTTCAAGAGCGTTCTCTTTGGTCATTTTGGATTTGTTCATCAGCTTCAATTTTCATGACTCGCCGCAGATGAGTGCGCAGCGGCGTCGACTAAAGGATTTTTTTGCATTTATATACACAAGACCGAAAATTCTGTGCGCAGGTGATTTTCTTTTTTTTAATATATTTGCCTCATGCAAAGGGGCAGAAGAAATATTCAACGAAAGTGTTGTTTAAAAATGGATTCTTGTTAGTTTACTGCAGTTTAAACAGTTTTATGTATAATTTTTGAGAAAACGCCTATGACTTATTGAGGATCGAAATCGGAAAGGTTTCAAAAGGAAATTCTATCATCCAAGGAAAAAAAATACAAATTTTTCATCATTATTTAACTCTCTGATTTTGTATTCAGTATTTTTAATTTATATTTGATAAGTGAGCTTTACAATAACATTTCTTTGCCCAGTTACGGTTCTATATTTTAAAAATATAAAAATAAATGAAGGAATAAATTGAAAATAAGAAGTAAAAAAAAATCTACGATCGCGAATTTCAAGTTATCATGTGAGAATATTATTTTTAAGTAATTATTTTTTATATTAATTTAAGTCATTCACCAATTTAAGAATCTTAAATTTATGATGTGAAACTCAAAATGCGCCATGTTATGGAGGTATCCGAGAAGATAAACAGAAATGCTGATAAATTATGCTTCGGTAGTACCATATCCACTATACACAAACATTTCAATTGAATTCTATTCATTGATTGTTCGATCCTAGACTTACGATATTTTAATTCCTAGATTTATCTAAATTAAACATATATGATACTTCTTGCATTGTAATAAACATTTGTAGTGGAAATATTTGCTAATATAGCTTTTCTAAATCTGGTAAAATATTCTTTTTATCTTTGTCTTAATTTACAATTCAATTGCGATTCCTTTTTATTTATTATTAGACAAGTTATTTATTTGACGCGTTTATTATTTTATATATTTATTATTTAGTGTTATTTTATTACATCTAGATAATTTCTATCATGAAAACTTGTATCAGGGACAACAAATAGTATTCCGCTCCATTAGGTAGCAAAAAACACTTCACATGTCAAATCGTTATCTCCTTACCCAAAACATAAATATGGAAAACATGATAATACTACTATTCTGTGATATAACTTTCCTGAGTTGTGAGTACCTTCGTTGGGAAAAAAGATGTACAGATATTCTCAATGAATATCGAGGACGTGGTGGCCTGGTGGTAAGGTCACGGCTTCAGAACAGGAGGATGGCAAATTCGAGGCCCGAGTCCCCCGAAGAATCACCGTGTTAGAGGATATAGAGCACGTTAAATAATTCGTCGCTAAACTTCCTCCCACTGATGTAGCTGGAAACTAGGAGAGGAGATTGCCAGCTCTGGCGTCGTCTTCGACATCTGACCACGGTTCAAAATTAAGATGCCCTTTCCAGAATAGCCCCAGTGCAGTCAAACTAAAATTTTCTTCCCAGAATAACCCTAGCGTTGCTTTAAATTGGGACGTTGATATAAATAAATCAACGGATGTCAGCGTAATTTTCACCGACCTTGGTGATGAACCTGTCGAACAGCTGGCTACTCGATGACTGCTTTGGAGACAAAAATTAAAGTTCTGGTAGATACAAAATGTTACCTCTATTTTGATTAGCAACCAGAAACTAAAAATTATTCTGGAAAATTCCGTGTTCTGTGAAATTGTTTTCGTTAAGAGCAAAGGGTGCGGCGTGTGCTAAGCACCCGGGTCCCGCTACTGAGGGGGCCCCCCACCGTGATTAAGAATTAAAACAGTAATCAGAACAATAATAATGTTACACGTACTAAAAGTCTACAAGCTTGTTTCCATGTGGTTGACTGATCATCGGCTGACGCTATTGGGCAAAGATGGCAGTGGTGTCTATAAAAAGGCGGGAAATGATCGTTTATGAATGAGGAAATTCCCGTTAGACATGTCAAGACAGAGCAGTATACCCGACACCCAGAAGTTGAGGCTGAGGCTGGGTTCAAATGAACTTGTTACAAAATCAATCAGTCAGCCATCTACTTTTGTCCATATTTAATGTAATATTCTTTTCAGTCCTTTACATTACCAGTAACTAAACATGATAAATGCTGAAACCTCATTCAGCGAATTAAAATGAAATAAAGGATTCTCTTCGGTCAAGCATATGGGTATAATGCTGAAACACTCTTGCTATATTAAACATAGAAAAAAATGGAAAAATTGTCATTTTTCTGGTGTAATGTATAGCAAAAACAAAATCAAGCACATTAAACACATATGCAAATGTTCGATTTTTTTTTTCAAAAAATTTAGGGCCCCAAATGGTTTTGTGTACCTGGGCCCCTTTATACAGAAGGCCGGCCCTGTAAGTAAGCATAAAGTGTATGACTTATACACCGTATCACAACAGGTGCCAGAAGAAAAATATTCATTTTATCCTGAATGCCTTATCATTCAATCGGAAAGTTCTAGAAGTTCTTTGGCACTTTTAGATTCAACAAAATATGTAACGTCAGTATGATTTAAGGTAGAGAAGCACTAAACTAAATAGGTAATTTTTCGAGATGTTTTGTTCAATTTCAAAGTATTTCTTCATTTTAACCAAATCCACGTGAAAAAGTAATAAAGAGTAAAAAACAGAGCAATAAATCACACCTTATTCCCGCTAAAGTGAAGTGGGTTTTGTGATTTCACCTCAAACAGAACAATTAAACATAAGTCGATAATATTTATTTAAGAGGCAGCTTTCTCTCGAAACGCACATGACTGGCGAAGTCAATGCATTAAAATATATTTTGACACCTGATCTCGCTTTTCGTGCTAACTTAAAGATATGCAGACAAATATTTGAAATTCAATTTTTATATGCGATCGTAAGAAGAACTGCACCGATAACTCGTCAGCTAGCGAATCGACAATACTGCAAAACTATTGGCCCAGAGTTTGAAGTACACGCTTGAACCAGCGGAAGTGTTGTCACCACGACTTTCCCGGATTCTAACAAAATACGAGCTTTTTTTTTTAATTTATAGAAATATAATATACAGAAATCTAACACATGAAAATGAGTATTTATTTGTAGAATAGCATAATAGAAATAAAATAAATACTATTTATTATTCTTCTCCTTTGCATGTCTCTCATTTTCAATGAATGTATTCATTGCCGATGCGAAAATAAACATCAATCTTCCTATCATTCTTAATTAAGCAAGATAACCTTTTCAAATTCCAAACGATGTTTTCAAGATTATTTCTTCTATGGCAGCAACGCGCCGGATACCAGCGAGTAACAAATAAATGAAATAAATAGTCAGTCAATAAAAATAAGACGCAGTGGGGAAATTTCAATATGGATTTCGCAGTTTTTCTGCAAATCAACTGTGTCCCAAATAAGATATGTGCTTGCAATATTAGAGATGCTGTGGAAGTTTCATAAGCCAGATAACATCCTCGAGACGGAGAGGTCACTTTTGTCTGGTGGTTATATTATCTGGCTACCAACACAATGGTTGCGCGTTTGATCCTACCTATAGCCAATAGTAACGTTGGTGACTTAAGACGATAAATAAGTATAAAAAAAACAACTTTCATGCAGCGATTGTGGCGCTCCCTAACTGAATCTATATAATTAAAAATGAATTAATGTTAGTCTGTATATGTCTTATGAGCTGCCGTACCTCTCATTCCATTCCGATTCGACTTCAACAACATATTGCTTGCACTTATGGAATGGTTATAGACACCATACAATCATCTAAAGTATAAAAAGTATTATCGGATCTATCTACCGCCTCTATTAACCACGGATTAACCGTCAAATAACTCGCCAAGGAGACACAACAGATTCAGTAAAGGCGCCAAATTCAAGCTAGACAATAATATTTCGGAGCTATTGTACGTAAATGTAATGTGAGTCTTTCTCGGAATTAATAGATTTATTACAGAGTGTATGAGAAAGTTTTAGGGAAACCAATCCTATAGGTTTGAAATTTCACTTAAACATTAAAGAAAATTCTAGCATTTTTTTTTTGTAGTCACTTCCGAAAATATTATTGTACAAATTATTTTGCACCATCTCAGTTTTCAAAAAAACTATCTTTTAAACTATAAAAAAGATTTAATAGTAAAAGTATATATTCTATGTTTGATCAATTTCAAAAGAAAACATTTTACACACATTTTCTAACTTTAAATTTGAGAATTCCGAACGAATATTAAACGAATCCCGAGATCCAATCAATAGTTTTTTTCATTACCATTATGAAAGAACACCAAGCATTAAAATTCTAAAACAATACATGAATCTAATGTATAAAAATGATTATTTGTTTGTAGAATAGAACAAATACTATTTGTGCTTCTCCTTCATATATCCTTCAATTTCAATGAATGTATTCATTTCCAACAATAAAATAAATAGCAATCTCTTCCTATCACACTTAGTTAAACAAGATAACTTTTTAAAATTCCAAACGATGTTTCCAATATCATTTCTTCTGTTTCAGCAACGCCAGTAACAAATGAAGGACATAAATAATCAGTCAATAAAAAAATAAGGGAGATAAATTATCAGTCAATAAAAATGAGTAAGACGCATTAAGTTCAACAGCTAATATATCACCACTAAAACAGGTTGCGAGTTTGATCCAATAGCAGCAAAAATAAGGTACGCACTGGAATTCCTTTATTTAAGTCGTCACGTTTTCGAGTTTTTTTGCGTTCACAGAGCCACAAATATAACTGACAATTCTGTCCTTACCAATGGATTTCCAATGACTCATTGTTGATTCACATCTACAATTATAGTGAAAAGAAATTATTAGTCTTAATTGTATTCAGCTTATTATTTGCGAGTTGGAGAAGTGGGACAGACATATTTTAAACCGATAGATTTCACTTAACACTTGGTAGAAAACAGGGCCGGCCATCTGGGGGGTGCGGCGTGTGCTAAGCACACGGGCCCCACGACTGATGGGGGCCCTCACCTTGATTAAGAATTAAAACAGTAATCAGAACAATAATAATTTTACACGTACTAAAAGTCTACAAGCTTGTTTCCATGTCGTTGACTGAGCATCAGCTGACACCTCTATTAGGCAAAGATGGCAGTGATGTCTATAAAAAGGCGGTAAAAATTCGTTTATGAATGAGGAAATTCCCGTTAGACATGTCAAGACAGAGCGGCGTGCCCGACACCCAGAAGTCGAGATTGAGGCTGGGTTCAAATGGACTTGCAAATCACCAGCTATCTACTTTAGTCTATATCTAATGCAATACTTTTTACTATTCTTTACATTGCCATTGACTAACTATAATAAATGCAGAACCCTCTTTCAGCAAATGAAAATGAAATAAAGGATTATCTTCTGTCCGGCATACTTGTATAATGCTTAAACGCTCTTTCTATACCAAGTATCGAAAAAGAAATTGGAAATATTGTCATTTTCCTGAAGTAATTAATAGAAAAAACAAAATCACGCATTATTAAATAATTGTGCATTTTTTTTTTACTTTGCTAACAAATTTAGGGCCACAAATGTTTTTTTTGTTCCCGGGCCCCTTCATAGAGAAAGCTGGCTTTGGTAGAAACGTATCGAATTTCATGCCACGAGGTATTGCCCCCTCCCCCATAGAATAATAATAATAATAATAAAAACATATCGAAACTGAAAAATTCTCCCATACTAGCTCTCATTTATTCTGTTTTATCTTTTCTTGTTCATAGATTGACACAAGTCCTCTACCTTAGTTGCTGTTACGATTTTTGTTGAAATATTATAAAGCTATTATAATATTTCAATAACATAATAGCAACAGATAAAATTATGTATCCGTATATAAAATTATAACATTAATTATATATAAAATTATAACATTAATTATATATAAAATTATAACATTAATTATATATACAATTATAACATTAATTATATATACAATTATAACATTAATTATATATAAAATTATACTGCGGAAATTACGCACTTAAGTGAGATGCCCATGCTTGTTTAGAGATTCTACGGACTGAAGTTGTAGACGTCCTCCAGGAATTTTTTAAAATTCTTCATTATTGATATAGATAGTTTGGTTAATAGTCGATTTATTCCTCTATTAATCTGAAAAATTACAGTTAAGACTTTTAAAAAATTGCATCATTTTAGAAAAAAGCAGTTACAATGTTTTCAATTATTTGATTTTTGCTTCCGAAGGTTTCTCCGCATCACTAAATTTTTCTGTTATATTGACGTTGATCTCACTTCAAGATTTGTTCTTTCTCTCTTGATGTTACAATGAAAGTGCGATACGCTGTACTTTAATGACTCCGCTGGTTTAGAATCAGAAAGATTTCCTTTTTTTAAAAAAAATGTTTACTTAGAAATATATTTCAAGGCTGCTGCAATTTTCTAGAAAAATATATATATTCCCATTGTTTTCTAAAGGCCACTGACACTGGAATTTTTTTTCTTGCAAAAGTTCTAGGGAATCAATCTCATAACAAACTTGAGAGTTTTTATCTTTCTGTCAAAAAAAAAAAAAAAAAAAAAAAAGCGCAATTTTTTTTTATACAACGCGAAAAGAATTATTATCATCGAAAAAAAAGTAACATAATTTTTTAAAAAAATTCAATCCCTACTTATTTTTTTACATTTTTTGTATATATCTTATGTTATTTATGATCGAGTGTCGTATCAGTCATGTCAGAGCTTGGCGATAAACTTGGCGGCGAATTTGGCGACCAGATAAAAGTTACTGAAAAAAATTAATTAATGAATATATATATATTAACAATATAAGCTAATAAGAAGGAAAGACTCTGGAAATGGGTTTTAATTATTTAATGCTTTTATGGTTATATATATATATATATATATATGTACAAAGAGAGAGAGAGAGTGAAAGTGGTGGAACAAAATAACGCTAATGATATTCCACAAAGAATTTGCGATCGCAAATTCATTTAAGGATTTTAGTGTCCGTATTTGGACGTGTAGCTATGTTAAATGCAGTTCACAGACAAATAGAATATCGCAGTAATTCAGACTCTGCTTTTGTATTTTCTTATTAAACTTGCCATGGACGAGCTCACTGTTTCGAAGACAGCAATTTAAGCCGATAGAGTGAGCTTCGTGTTTTTTCAATGGCGCCACCTAGGACCAAGTGTAAGACTTTGCCCTTCACGCTTCTCTCGACGCTTGCAAACCCCTATTTTCATGATAGAGCATTCACACATCTCACAAATAAAACAAAGGAAGAGCTGTCCCTATGCCAGAACGCCGGCATGCGAATTTATGACTGCACTTGCAATTCTGCGTCAAATTTTGTTTTCAATCGGTTGGGGAAAACACGCTCAAAACACAAATTCCCTTTTATTAGAAAATATGCAAAAAAAAATTTGGGACAACTACTCTAACTAGGGGGGGGGATTTTTTGTGCCTGTCTGATTTCATGATATTTTGATGATACTTTCTAGAAACAGTTCTTTTGTATTTTTTGTGTACCATTTTTAAGTGTCATTTTTAAGCGATTATACATATAATCTAAATGTTGAAAGTATTGATCGTGTTTGGGGGAAAAGCTTTACTTTTCTCGCTTTCTTTCGATAAACTTATATTTACTTTTAGTGAACATTAAACGCTACTAAAAATTTCCCCATGATCAGACTTATATTTTTAATGACAAGGTTACTTATTCACTGCTTCGTAGAAAATCCAAATATTTGTAAAACATGGAGAAATGGAACTTTTTTTAGACACTTGGAAACGTATATTACGTCAATCATTGTTCTAAAGGTCCTTCATAGTTTCTTGGTTCTGAGAACTTGAAAGTTTTTATTGGCTATAATTAAGATAATACACGATTAAGACATGTTGAATACACATATGTACAACTGGCTATAATGATACATACATGTTAAATAAAAGAAAAAGGTTATGCTACGAAATGATTTAGGGTATTGCCTTTCTTTTCTTATTTAAGATATGATTAATTTAATATTTTTCATGCATGTGTACGTGAATCATGTTTCCAATTCTCTTCATTGATTATCGCCTCTCTTATGATTCAACAATATCGCAAGAAAAGACCTTGTTTTCTAAGCTCAATGTCAAGGTCTTACTCAGTCAATCAATTCACATGTCCAAAATGGATTTTACACCAGCATTTTTTCCCTCTTCACGGAAATGCATTGTTGAAAGAGCTTAATCTGGGTTTTTTTCATTCCTTTTAACCTTAAATTCATAAAGAGTGACGAAATTAACGAAGTTTCCACAAATGAGTGAGCGAATCAGCAGAGCAAAGTAATGAAAATAAAAGCAACATTTTCTTCCATATTCTTTTCTCCACAATTTTTTTTGGGGGGGGGGAACAGAACAAATGAATTTCGTTAGAAAAGAAAATGAACGGCGTTTTTTTGTTTCGTTTATTATTGATCACAACGACTAACTTGACGGCAGGCGTTAAAAAAATTGACGTGACTATTATTAGTATTAGTACCGGTGCATTTTAGATATTAATTTCAGTCAAGCTATGCTTCGGTGATTTGAAAGCGTTTCAAGGAGAGTCAAGAACTAAGAAACGATGTGAATCATTTTTTTAAATATTATTATTACCATGCAATATTTTGAAAGAAAGAAAAACATTTTTTGCTTATTTTTTTTCTTTCTTCTCTACATTATTTGCAACGTAAAACGCCGTTTACAAGGTTACTATAACGTAGAAAGAACGCTAGTTTTTAGGAAAAAGGTATCTTCTTTGCTTCTTTTCTGAACTACTGCTAGAAAAATTAAACTACCCTTGTTTTTTGCCGTCATACTTGAAGATTCAATGACTTTTTATCCTATTTCCGAAGGATAACAACTGTTTCAGTTATTTAACTGGCTGACTCACATATCAATAGTGATTATTCCAATGTTACAATGGATACCGGCAAGACAGAATTTTGACGTTGGAATTTTAGAAAGAAATTCGAATTTTTTTTTCAGTGTAGCAATTTTGCTCGAAAATGTTTTCTTGAATCTTTTAATCTTTGTATTTTTATCACCTTTATTTTATTACATTTCTGTTTAATTTTCAAAAACGGCAGCATGGTTATGAGTATTATTTGACAATCTTGTGATAGCATAAACTGTATTATAACTTCGGTATTAGGTATTATAAAAATGATAGTAATTCGGTATTATAAAAAATGGTAGTAATCTTTAACTGTGCAATCGAAAACACATGAGAAATGAACATAAAAATGCAATACTCAAATCGCCTGCGATCGCTCTTTTAGCGCCGAAAAGAAGTCATATCGAACGTATAAAATTGACTTTAATAAGAGTTGCTATTAAAATTGATAATTCAGTCATCAACACTGAAGAGAGCCAATCTGAAAAATATTAAACCATTTAATTAGCTGAAATTATTTACAGAATTATATACAGGAGTTTTAGTATGTGATGGAGCTGTAACACTACATATCGCTCAGCTCGCCAAAAAAGTTCCAGTTTCGTTTTCAGAAATACCAGGAGTTTAGTTCTCTCAGTAGCAGTGGAAGGATTTTCCGTGACAATAACATAGAATTCCAGCAGAATTTTTGTCTTCAATTTTATTAAACAAGTCACCTCCGGCCATCAAAGATTTGCCCACCAAATTTCGTGGCCTCAATTGAGAAATACTGATCCTCTTTGATGAAGTACATTTTATCGCATCAAATGAATAATTATTTACATAAACATGGCCAGTAAGCCCAGGGAATTCTTGTTTAATAGATATGCACATTAAATGGCGACATTGATTAACAAATAAAATTGGTGCAATCTGTTTTATGTTTAAATTGGAGATTGAATCAAGGTTCTATTTTCGCAATATTTTTTGAAATCGGAAGTTAGAAAAGGGGAGGGGCAGGTGACCACTGATGACATTTCAAAGTCTCGAGTTTCGAAATGAAATAAAGTTTGGCGAAATCAGTACAATGAATGGGATTGGGAAGGACGCTGTAACACATCTTATTCGGTTGTTCCTTTCTACTATATACAAGGCCTTCCTTCTTAATGAATGGGCCCGGGTGCAAGAAGCCATTTGGGGCTCTAATTTTTTTGTGAAGTACATCAATTATTTCAGAAAAATTAAAAAAAAATTCAATTTTTTTTCGATGTTTAATATAGTAAGTGCACTTAAACGTTCTGAACACATGCTTGACCGAAGATGATTCGTAATTATTTTTAATTTGCTAAAAGAGCGCTCAGCACTTGCTATAGTAACTGGCAATGTAAAGAAAAGTTTTAATGCAGTTAATACATTTCGAAATAACTCAGTATAGTTATTATTTAGTATGTATTGCAATATGTCTTGCACGTTGTTTACATCTCTTTCATTCAAAATCAAATCCCCTTGCAAGCAAATTACTTGGATAAGGCTTTTATCTACATCTTTGTAATAAAACTTTACAAAGTTTTTGGAACATTTCTCTAACTCATGTTTTTCTAGAAATTTTATACCAATGACTAATTTGTGATCAGAAATAAGATTTGATATTCTTTTAAATCAATCTTCTATTTGTATAATAACAGTATGAATTATAATGTTAAAAAATATCTATTCCTCTACCGGGCATCAAACATCTGCGAATCTAATTTAACATTGATCACTCCTCAATTTCAAAAAGCCCAGCTCATTTTGACATTTGCTGTACAATAACTTTAACATGGTATTCTTATCATCAAATTCTTTGATATCCGACTCTCTAAATTTCCCTCAGAAATAATGAAATGCTTTTTACATCGTATCAATCATGCGGTGACTTAGCATTGGATTCCATTGACATGAACTTCATAATTATCTCCTTTCAAGACTGATTTACATCTGGTCAGGTTTATTTATTTATTATGTGAGCACATGACTTTGTTTTAGTTAGGGGCTTTTGAAGCTAGAAATAGTGTAGGCAAGGAATAAAGCATAAATAGCAATTTTAATCATCATTTTTTAACCGCATATATTTTTATCTGCTTTTGCCAGTATTGCATTGTTATTTTGTACGCTTCTTTGAAAGCAGACGCGTTTTTCAAAAGGTTGACCTGTTTTTACCAGTATTGCTTTATTATTATGTCTGCTTCTTTGACAACGAATGCGTTTTTAAAAGTTGACGTAGAACTATGACATCATAGCTATTATTTTCATGGAATGTAATTTTTTTCGGAGGAAATTAAATTATTTAATCAATTTTTAATTAAATCATTAAATAATTAAATTTTAAGTTCAAAAAACTTCACTCGCGTTCAATAACAGTTTTGATAAAAAGTATTTTATTATTTCCAAAAATGGGGAAATATCACTTCATTCTTTCTTAAGTGGGAAATATTGAAGGATTTGATTCCTGCTCTAAGATTAATCCATTATGAAACGGTTTTAGGATTGCATAGAGAAAAGCAGTTTGTGTTTACAAAAATATTGCTTTCATAAAATTTTTACAGAAATTAATGTTTAAGAATTTATTGATAAATAGTTTACAATTTTAAAATCACATATATCTAATTATAGAAACCGATAAAGAAATCCCGTGATTGTTTCAAATCGGTTTAAACTGATTAATGACTTAAATTAATTAAGACAAATAATAACTTAAAATATAACTTTCTTACATGATAACTTGAAATTTGTGACCGTAGATTTCATTTTTATTTAATTATTATTTTTTTTTTGCTTTTGTCAATCGTAGTGACATGATTTCTGTATCAGAATTAAGATATCGTTGGTTACAGATTCATTTACGTTGAAGATTCTTTCATTCGTTACGTCTGAGAATCCAGTCTGTATAAATCCATTTTATTTCAAACAAAGATTTCACACTGGGTTGTTGTTATAGCTTGGTGTTTTCATTGTTTTTCTGACGTTACTTAAAATTTTTGAAATCCACTTCAAATAGTTATCGAGTAACTGCAATCATTAATGTAATTTAATTAATCATTATTTTGTCATCATTAATCTAAAGCGTTAAATGAAAACGGTGGAACAGACATTCCACTCTGGAAACCGCAACTCAAAGGGCAAAATATTGTATCAAATCATTTATTAGTGCAGTAAAAACATTCTAAAGACTCCATCTCATATGTGAAGCAGACATTCTGGCAAACAGCACACAGTCACTATTTCGGCGTAGGGAGATAAAATGGCCACGATTTGGTTTAAAAATTTTGCGGCAAAACGTTACCAGCGGTGATATTCCGTTTGCCGTTGGTTGCATAATTATTGGCGACTTTTCCCCTGCGTCGGTATAATTGAAAAGTACCATTAATGAGTGTTTTTATGTATAATAATATTGTTCGGTAAATATCATCATCTGTTAATAGACACTTAGCAGACGATTCCTTTTCAGACATTTTATAACTGCTACAATTTTTATTTCTGTTAAAATATTATTAAAAGTAAAAGCAAACGAATTTTTTCTTTGATAAACATATTTTATGAATATTATTTTGTATAATAACTGATGATCAATTGTAAACCTTTTGAAATCTGGCAATAGTTTGTAAATTATGATGTGAAGTGAAGAGAATAAACGAAACCGATGGAATTCTAAACGCTTGGAGTCTTGTTTTGATTTTTTAAATATATAAGATGCTCTGCAGGCTACAGAAATAAATATGTATAATTTGAAGCTTAAGAAAACTGTTAATTTTCTAGAAAGCTCGCTAAAAAACTATTAACTTGCGTAGTTTCTGGATTTTCTGATAAATGGTATGGTTTCAACAATATATGGGGAAAAATAAATGACATAAAATACTCGATCATTCAAGTTCGAGTTGCAATATGTGTTTAATTATTATAGTTTTTCAAATCTGACCTTAGATACCATTGCCGAATTTCCTTGCCTTTTTTAGTAAGTTAATATACATTTTTTTCCCTTTAATGCAGACGATAATCCGAAAAAGGTTGTTAAAAGTCTTTTCGAAGCGATAGATATACCTTTCCATTACGCGTAGCACGCTCGCAAGGTAAGCCTTGTTGGAAACCGCAGCAAATATCTCTAATCAGAACTCTCGAACAGACCTTCAGCACGGCAGGGTCGCGACGACTTCATTTACTGTTCGAAAAGTAATCATAACGTCTTTCCTTTTACTTGTTCTAACTTCCGCAAAACCAGCTGTTGTATAACGTCTCTTTAACAACTGGATATCTATTTATTTTTTTTTTATTTCATTATGAGGTCGCGCTTGATTTAGTGTGAATAGGCGTTCTAATAGATGGAGGTGTCCATTATTTGTTTATTTTTATGCGAAGTTCTTTTCAAGATCGTAGAGCGTGTCTCGATTTCACTTTAGCTTTATTACTCATGCGCTATTAGTGAGGAGAAGGGTTCTTATAAATATGAAATCCTTGTAACGATTTTTACTAAATGATCGCTTAGTAACATGAAAAAGCAATTTATTTATAGCCTTTTTTTTTAAATGTGTCTGGACTATCGGCTTTTGTCTGATATCCGAATTTCCTTGAGGTTTTTGCATGAAAAGAATTGTAGATTTGAATTTTCTTTTTTCTAGATGTTTAGCCGATACGGCGTTTCAAAGGAAAATGTTCAATAAAAAATGGTTACCTGCGAATTTTCTTCACAAAATACATTGTGTAGCATAATAAGTAAAACACGAATAGTAAAAAAAATTAGTTGTATACAAAATTTAAAACGTTTCTTTGTAACTACATTATTTTTCAAAAAATCAAGGGTGTTCTTTTTTTTTCCTGACAGACGAGGCTATATTTGATCATTTATGAAATAAAAATTCTTAAATTTAAAATACTTTTTTGTAACTTTAGAATTTTTAAACAACCAGGGACATTCTTTTTAAAACGATGGACTACACTATATTTGTTTATTGGAAAAATATTGAATTTTGTAATTTAAAAAAAATTGTTTTTAACCTGTTATAAACAAATTGTAAATAACAATAAAACAATTTCGAAGAGCAATAGTTGAGAATGAGTAAATATGAACCCAATTTAATATTTTGTTACTTCCGTAAAGTTTCTATTTGCATAATACTTGAGATTTTGTTTTTTAATTTTTTAATATTGTGAGTTGTTCTAGTTTCTCTCATCTTTAAAACTTTAAATTTTATTTGTACAATATCTCCGATTTATACAATGATTATACATTATTGTGCCATTTTCAAAAGCTTTTTTTTAAATATTTTTAACTAAAGATGATAATGTATATTTATTTGACTATTATAATTTTTGGCTAAAATGTCATTTTTGATTTTCAAACATAATTTGACTACATGACATTGCACATTCTTAATAAAAATGAAACAAACACCCCAATCAAAATATTCTGCAGGGAAACTTGAATAATAAGCACGCTAACAAAACATCTCTTTACGTGTTAAGATCGTAAACATTGAAACTTTCAACTCTCAAAACATGTATAGGAGTTTTGAATGCGTAGGAACACACGTGTTATTGACGTCAAGCAAACTATTCTAACATTATCAGAACTTAGTTATCAATTGATCGATGAATTTCACTTTTTTGTAAAGAGCATGGAGCTGAATGAGGCAAAAAAAAAAATAATGTACAATAGTTCCAAAATGGAAATTAAGAAAAATTAAGAAATCCGACTATATTTATACTTTTTAACTTGTGCACAAAGAAAAATAGGTTTGTTTCATTACAATTTTGTGTAGACTGTTAATCATTTTGATTAAATTGCATTAAAATTTACAACAAATTTTCTCAAAATATATAATATTTTCAAATAATTTTTTTTGTATTTATGGCATTTTGTATTAAAAAAATCCAATCTTTAGAAATTTCTAATTAGAAAATTAGAAAAAAAATCCTTCGAACGTTATCAGATACCCTAAAGACTGAAAACTGAGCATAATTATAATTCTAATTTTTTAGTATACTAATTACAACGTGTTTTTAAAAATAATCACTCTTATTTTTTAACATTAGTTAGTAATGAATAGTTTTCTTTTGGATTAATAAAATTATATTACGATATAAAATTATTGTAATAAATAAAATAATAATAATAATAATAATTTATGATAATAATATAATATAACTATTATTAATAACAATTATAATTAAATAATTATTATTATTTAATACGATTATTGAAATTATGCGATCATTATACGATCTAATTATTATAATTATATAATTATAATATCATAAAATATATAATATAAATATATAATTATAATCATATAATAATGTATTATTATTATTAATAATAATTTAATTCTAATAATTATTTAATACGATTATTAAAATTATACAATCTAATTATATAATTATATAATTAAAATATAATCATAAAATATATAATATAAATATATAATTATAATCATATAATCATATAATATAATAATTATTATTGATAATTAAATTATAATAATTATTTAATACGATTCTTAACATTATATTATTTCTTAAGTTTTAAGGGAATGGTTATAATATTCGATTCTAAAAGTGGAGAATGTGTTTCATTCATGAGCCGTATTTAGGTTGATCCGTTTGATTATCAGGACATGTCGGGGTCAAGTTAGAGCTCGAACTTCAGAGAGCGGATAATTCAAGGACACTCACAACGATACCGAGAAACGCTAAAACTCCAAAATTAGCGTTTTTTTTTTTTTTTTTTTTTTTTTTTTTTTTTTTTTTTTTTTTTTTTGTAAATTTAATTAACGTGAGCCAATTTAGTTTAGAATGGAGGCGACTGAATTGATTTTTCGAATTCAAAGTTTAAAAAAATGTCCTTTTGAAAAGTTGAAGGTAAGATTATTAGAAAAAAAAGGAGCGAAATTCAAACTTTTCTGCTGCAACGTTCTTCAATGATTAGGCTTGATTCATTTGTCTTTGCATAACTTAATTTACAGGAAGTCAGCTGAAAGGCTTTATCAATAACACAATTATATATATATATATATATATATATATATATATATATATATATATATATTTGTGTGTGTGTTACCGTTAAAGTACATAATGCAGTTATTTCATAGAATAACTTGGTATTCTATAAATTAACTAATGAGAGGCAGTTAAAGTGTAAAATAAACAATTTATCTAAAATGAAATAACTAGGTATTCTATAAATAAACTAATGACAGACAATTAAAATGAAAAAAAAGCAATTTATCTGATTTATGCAGCCCTATAAATGTTATTTATGGAAACGTAAAATAAAATCATTTGTTACAACAAGGATTACTAAAATGACACTTGGAATGATAAAGAACATTATTTCTAAAACAAAAACATTTTTTGTTGACGCACTGGGTTTAACCATAGAGCTGATATATAAATGGAGGGAGCTAGTAGCTTGTTTCCTGTCTCAAAAAGTGTACCCAACATGAGTCATGTGACTTTAGAAAAATCTAGGAGTAAGAACACCTTTTTGGCGCCATATCGCAAATCTTGGCATACTCAAAAACTGCAGCGCAACATTTCGCTTCCCGGCAATGGGTCCAGTCGGTTTTCATTTCCGGTTAAACCGACCGGAAATCCTATAAAAATAAATCCTATTTCATTTCCATATATATATATATATTACACAAGTATTTGAGTTAAATTATATTTAGATTTTTTACTTTGTTTTTGTGCAATAATTAAAAGTGATTATTTTTCGTCTTTAAATAAACATTCTATTTCTTTTCTTTGCCTAAAAATATTTCAAGATTTTACATTAGATGCTCAAATGCTTTCTATCATACTCTCAAACAGATAAAAAACAGCTTTTTAAAAACAGATTATTAAAGTGACGTAAGTCTTTTTTTTAAAAAAAATTGTTTAAAAAATGTTTTCATTCATATTTGCAATATAAATTATAAATATTGAACATTTTTTACAAAATGAATATTAACAGTTAAACTAGTGCTTATTAAAATCACAAAAACAACAACAAAAAAAAGTTAAAAATTACAAATATTTTAATTATCAATTTATATTTGTAATTAAATATTGAGATTTTATTGTACGCTTTTATTAATAAAGCATTATTAAGAAAAATTGTCCTATAAGGTAAATATGCCATAAAAATTGTTTTGCAAAATTTAGATTGGATTTAATATTGTTCACGATATAATACAATAATTGTGGTTAAAAAAACAACATATTAGAAATTTTAAAGAACTTTATTTGCATTAAAATAAACACACAATTACTAATCGGTCAATAATGTTTATGTAAACACTTGTATTGGCGGGAAAAAATCCCGCCAAGCTTGTAGCCAAGCGCTTGCAACACATTCGAGATTAAAATAAAGCAAGTAACAAAATATAACGCAGTTACATCAGTTTAAACGAAGCTTAGTAACATGTTAAATAAATTCAATACAATAACTAAGCCCAACTATGAAATATTATTGAGTTATAACACCAAAATCACTGAGTGATCGATGTTAGGAAATTTTAAATTGACTTAAAATGGATATAAACAGAAATGTTGACTGTAAATACCTATGAAATGATAAAGGACTATCCTTAGAAGCTTTTTCTTTGCATCCAATTGCACAGCAGTAGGTAACCATGGCTTAAATAAGTTTTAAATTACAACAGTTAAAAGCGGGAAAAAATCTGCCATTGAAATATAATGGGGAACGGAGGATGTGGTTACAGCTAACACAAATTCTGTCCCATAGTCACGTGATTTTATCTTGTCCTACACGAAAGTAGGGTTGCACTCCCTCTATCAGTATCCCAGCTCTATGGGTTTAACACGAACATTTTTTAAATCCCTGACCAGTATCTAAACTTTGAGCTGTAGCAACCGACCGGAGCGATATTTCTACTTCCGGTACAAAAAAAAAATATTTTCGTTGTTTTATGCTTTGATAATTCTGCCGTCCTCCAAAAATTATTTTTGTTTGAATTCGAAATGAACGTTTTTTCCCCCTCTACTTTCCATATTGTTAAACGAAACGGAAATTTACCTTATACTAAAATGCGAGATATATGATATAGATTATTTTACACTTTAACGGGCTGCAGATCGTTATTCTATGAAATAACTAGTTAAAGTGCCAAATTAATGTATTACACACTTTAACTGACACGATCAGTTATTTCACGGAATAACTAGATATTCTATAAAATAACTGCATTATATACTTTAACGGTAACACACACACACACATTTGGAGATCATTATAAAAGCCAAAAACAGTGCAACTAAATATTGACACTTTCTTTATATGCCAAATATTACAAAAATTTCATTGGTGTACTCTGAATTTTTTGAGGCAAAAATCTGCGTATGTTTATTTAAAATGCTACTAAAAAATTTCAATTTAGAAGTTTTTCGTTAATTTTTCTATATTTTTACTCTATAAATTAAATTATTTGTTATGTGTAAAAATAAAAACCTGTTTCTACTTTTCGGTAATGTGTTATTTTTATTCAAAATCGAAATCATCAAATAAAACTAAGATGTTTTCTCAATTTTTTGAGCCACTGTATATTAGCAGTTTATATTTATACAGATATACACTGAGACACCAATTATGGATCACCTGCTTTATTAATAAAGTAAAGTATTATGCTTAGTGTTCATAATAGCGAATCATTTAAGACGTCCTGATGCCGAATTGGCAATTAATGAATGAAGTACTTTTCTAAATTTTTTGAAGAAGAATGGATACATAAATCTTGTAGCTATTAGAAGTGAGGATCTTGTGGTTCGTAGACAGATAACATACCACAAGACAAAAGTGATCACTCAGTCTTGAGGTTGTTATCTGGCTTATGAAGCATTCACTACAGTACTGCTTTAAAACAGGTCGATTTAATTATAAAACTTTTTCAAAAGTAACAATAATGGATTTTTTTTCTTCTTTTCATAATTTTCTGCCTTCCCTTAAATTTGAAATTATACTCAAGAGCATAAGAGAAGAAAATAATCGCAGATTTCAGATTGATACCTGGATTTTTTTTGAAAGTCGGCTTTGTTTTGAAAGCAAGGATCATCAAGAAATGCCTGTAAGTATTTTTCTGTTAAAAATTGAGAAAGAAGCTCTGTCTGAAGAAATTTTATTCTTATTTTGTTATCATGCAATTCTAAAGTGCATCGTAACGGTTTACTTTCAAAAAGGGAAAACAAAGACGTACAAGATTAAAATATAGAGAAAAAAATATTTTTCTAAAAGTACACTTTAATACAGTTTAATTCCAACCAACAACATCAATGCTCGTCACTTTTATCAAGCTTTTTAATCCCGTAACATTTTAATACTAACCTTTCCTCTCAGTGTAACACCTTTTTATTTACACACGAAAACCGGTGTTTCAATTTCAATCTTTCCTATTCATAGGGTCCGGTTTCGAGTAACCAACCACAATAAAACTATTACTATACATTTGTTCCACATTTTTATACTTTTTCATGGAAATTCTTCTTGACTAAATAATCTTTTTCAAATTCTGTTTAAATGAAATATTCCATTTCTACTGATATGCTTCAAAAAACTCAGGCAATGATTGGTTTAATTTGCTTGTAGTGTGTTTGCATTGGATCCTTTTGAAATGTATTGTTCAGAGAAGCCTTTTCTTATAGATATCGAAGCCTTTTAAAATTCGCCACAATACAAATTTAATCCTCAAGCATATAATTATAGCCAGATGTATTTATAAAGTATTAATTATTCGAAAAAAGCAATTGTGTAATTTTCAACAGTTCAATTAATTATCACATCAATTTCAATGATACTATTGCTGAAATCCTAAAAATTGATCATAGTTTCCGATAATAAGAAGATAAATCTATAAATAATTTCCTCAAATAATTGTACTGGCCGTAGATTTGATTAAACTTTTGTTATTAAATAATTTGTTGAATAATAAAATGGCAGTTTTAAGGTAAACTGGCAAATTAATGCAGATTTTTATTTATTAAAGAATTTATTTTGATGAATTATTATTAATAAAGTTTATTATTATTTTGATAAATGGTTATATTCGGATAAAGCTGGAATTGGAAGAGATAAAGAATACTTGATATAATTAATTGTAGAGTTCTTTACAGCAATATTTATGCCCATTAACCCTTTATTTACCGAATTATGTTGTCATCATTTTTGCACCAATTGTTTAGGTTCCTTGCAGAATAACCCAGAGAACCCAAGAAAAAAATTACAATTTACAAAAATATCTTAACTAATTTAATTATTAATTATTAATTTAATTTATAATTTAATTCCTACTTTTAGCTTCTATTAACTTCATGTTATTTGGGTTACGTTCTCCGTGTTCTTTAGAATACCATCAGCAAAAATAGTCATATAGTAAAGATATAAACTAGATGTAAATGGTACTTTTAAGTATCGTCAGTAATTAAAGGGTTAAACGTATATTTTATTGTACAAATATTTGCTTACTTTTATCCTACATTATAAATGTATTTTTTCTTTGTTTATTGAACTGATCGTAAACGAATTACTTTAATGGTATAGATCGTTTTTTCTGCTCCCAACATTCCCGTAATAGCTACCAATTACATTAATAAAAAGTTCAAGGTTGTACATATTATATAGCCCCGGGAAAGTATCTTGGTCACAAGTGTACATTAAAAAAAACTGTTACATGCGATTTGTCACGAGGTATTGATAAAAAAACTCTCCGAAAGCATTTTGATTTTGTATGTTTCCGTCTGAAATGTGAATCATGCCAACCAGTTTTTGTCTGGTGCCCTTGCCCGAGAAGCAAAGTTTACATTCCCCTCCCCCCAATATTACCTTCCCCGCACAAAAAGATAATTTTTCAAGGTGACGGAGACTGGTTTGCGGTTCTCAATGGAAGAGTAGAAAGCCCGCTTTTGTCTACTTCCTCCAGTTATGAAAGGTGGACGGAAAGAGACCGAAAGCCGATCACTTCGTGTTTACAGGCGGATGAATGACATGTAAACACTGATTGTGAAGTAACAAGGAAGAGGCAGTTTTAGTCAGTTGTTTATAAGCTGAAATAAACACGCCTTCTTATAGAACAGAGATTCCCAATCTTTTTTGAACTGTTGCCCCCTTTTCTTGTGAATATTTCAATACCACCCCCATCCCACTCCTGAGAAATAAGAGCGCACATAATGCATGGTGAAAACAAGAATTGAATTAAAAAAATTACTAATAGATAGAAAATTGCTAGAATTGAAACACTATAAAATTTCTTTTTTATTTCTGCCATAAGGACAGGCAGGGATTTTGATGATACGAATTAATTCACAATAAATTATTGCTTTTTAAATAAATAAATTGACAGTTTCAGAGAACATTCAAAACGCATACTTAGTTATATTAAAAACATTTTTATTAAAATTTTAAGACATTGAATTTTTAACTAATGAGAAGGTTAAATTTGATGTGTTTTAAGGAGCTTGTTAATATCGGGCTCGATTATACTTAAAAACAATCGCAAATCACCGCGTTCAGTAACATGAAGCCGATTTCTCTGTTTCGTTACCAATGTTGCTACAACATTAAATCCACGTTCTGCTAAATATGAAGATGGGAATGCTATCAGAATCGTCAAACAATCGACCATAATCCTGAATGCAGTTGAGAAATCGACTTCGGCAGCCAAAATTCTTGGTAGCCCTTCTTGAATTTAATTTTTAGATAATCATTTGCCGTCAGTTCTATTAGTTATTCTCCTAACTGAGATGATTCTGCTGTGTTGACATTGAGAAAAATTATCCAAAACCCAGTCTGGTCTGTTCATATTTAAAATGTCCTGGAATCAATCGTTTCTTGAAGTCATTGCAGACTAAACTTGGTTAATCTTCTCACGCTCCTCCGTGCCATATCAACGTCTCCTATTTTTCTCTGTGTCTTTTACTGCCCCCCTGAAAGCCTTAAACGCCCACAAGGGGGCGTTATCACCCATGTTGGGAACCTATGATATAGGGCACAATCGGTTCACTTACAAACACATACTATTTATTACCTATATGTTCCAGATGTCGCACAGATTTTACAGTTCATCACATTCTGATCGAGTGCCCAGCTTTTAATATTCATCGTAACCAGTTTTTTAACTCATCATATTTAACTTTCGCTGATTTATTGGGAGACAACCACCTTCCAAAATTTTTTAAATTTTGGTATGCTATTAAATTTTTACCTTGCATTTAAATTCTCCAAGCGCTTTAACTTCTTAAATTTTTTCATTGTAAATACATAATCCTGTGTAACTGTTTCCAGTGTTTTTCAACAATTATATTCTGCTTTTATGCAACTATTCAGTTTTTCGAAACTTTAAAGATCATTTAACCTTTTTTTAACCATATGGATGGCGCAGTTTGGCAAAAGATGGCTCTTGTGCCAAAAAAGCCAAAATAACCAACCATAAACTAAAATCATACTTATAAATTGACACTTTGCAAAGAGTTTTTTTGAACACTGAAATAAAATCAAAAGTATGTTCGGAAAATAATGAAGAGTGTTGTATTACCTCAAGGTAACACTCTACAAACGTATCTATGAACTGTGATTACTGAGCAGAGAATAGCTTTAAAAAGACCCGAAAGACCTTTAAAATATAGCTAAAAGCTCAAAATGAAATAAGCAGGCGTTTTCTAGCATCCATTGCGTTTATTTTTCTGAACACAAAAAACAGAAATTCAAATCAAAACACGTTAAAAAAATCAGTTATTAGGTTACAGTTAAAATCAGTTATTATGTTACAGTTAATAAAACTAATATTAAATAAAAGACAGTTAGACATGACAAAGAGGGCACATTTTCTTTCAATTCAAATAAAAAATCGCAAATTTAAATAGCACATTGGTTCAGCTTTTTGATATTCAGCAAACATTTACTTCAAAATCAAAACTTCGTCTTTACTCACAAATTAATACAAATAAATAATAAGTAATTTTTTTTTCGATTCAGAATAAATAACTACACACACATGTAATGATTGAAAATTTTGGAAACAGATGGCTGTTTAGAAGACAGAGATGAAAAGACATCATTTTCAAGTTTGCTTTATTCTCTGTCTCGAGAAGTGAGGCAGGCATATTAACAAGCAGAAGTGGCGAAAAAGGCCTCAAATTAATTTTCCCTCCTCTTATAAACCACTTTTTGATTGAAAAATATTGTTTACAGTGTTAATATACTATTAAAATTATCACAGGGAATTCTGCAGGTGCCAATCTCAAATCAGGGGAAACACAGGGATCTTTTTACAAAACTATTTGTTTAGGTCACCGATTTTTATCAATCAGTCGCAGCGTCGGAATCGCTAACTAAACATTTTTACAAAGCATTTCTTGATATAATTAGGTAGAGAAATGGAATTGGATCAGGAGATATGGAATATTTTAGAATGATATTACTATGGGCGACATTAAGATAAAACTTTAGAAATTAATTTGGATTTAAATTGAATTTTAAAGTATCATTACACACACATATATAAATATATTTTTTCCTTCGATATATGCAAAGATTTAAAATTTTAAAAGCATATGGGAGTTCAAAAATATTGAAGAAAACTTTTCATTTTAAAGTTCGCTTTATTCCATCTCCGGAGACAGGCAAGTATATTTACACGCAGCGTGGTCAAGCAAAGTGACGGAAAAGGTATAAATTAATTTTCCCTCGTGTTATATAGCATATTTTGATAGGGAAAATATTGTTTATATTGCTAATATATTATTAAGTTTCTCATGGGGATTTCTGATCATGTGACTTTCAAAGCTACTCTCGTTCCCCAACCACTTCACCCTTCCTTTAAAGCTGCATCAAATGGCTTTTTTAATAACACCATTTAGAAGCAGTTTTTGAAAGAGCCTCTAGAAATTGATATCAGTCTTTAAAAAAACCAACTATTTTTCCAATAAATTTTCAAGAAACATCTGATTACTGACGATACTTGTTCAAATAGTCTGTGGAAACCAAAGGCAATTTTAAGTATCATCTGGTAATAAAGTCATTTTTTAACTGCATCTTGATGTTTGAAGGTAGTCATAAGTAGTATATTGTGATGATGGCATTCTTTTTTACTACATCTGAATGTTAAAGGCAGTCAAAAGTAGCATCTGATAATAAAATTCATTTTATTCTCATTGCATCTAGATGTTTGACGCCAGTCAAAAATAGCATTTGATAAAAAAGGCATTCTTTTTAACTTCATTTCGATGTTTGAAGGCATTCAAAATTAGCATCTGGTAAAAGAAGCTTCATTTAAATTGCATCAGGATATTTGAAGGCAATCCAAAAAGCATCTGGTAAAAAAAGTCATTCCTTTGTACTGCATCTGGATGCTTGAAAGCAGTAAAAAGAAGATTATGGGGAGAAAGGCGTTCTTTTTAACTTCATCTGAATATTTGAATGAAATGAAAATTGAATATAATTATAAAGTCCTTTTTATAAACTGCATCCGGATGTTGAAGGCAGTCAAAAACAGCATCTGGAAAAAAAAGCATTCTGAAATCCTTTTATTTTTTTAACTGGATCTGGATGTTTAAAGGCAGTAAAAAGTTGCATCTGGCAAAAAAGGGATTCTTTTTTGCTGTATCTGGCTGTCTGAAGGCAGTCAAAGATACAGCGGTGTTTTTTTAAAAGCATTCTTTTTTACTGCATCTGGATGCTTGAATTCAATCAAAAGTTGCATCTGAAGTCCTTTTTTAAAACTGCATTTGGATGCTGTAGGCAGTCAAAAGTAGCATTTGGTAATAAAGGCATTCTTTAAAACTGCATCAGGATGTTAAAAGCAGTCAAAAGTATTGAGTGGCTGCCAGTAGTTTGGTTATTAAGCTGCTCCCTCCTATTGCCGGTATTCTGCAGGCAAGTCCAAGGCTAGACATAGCTGATAAACAGCATATGATTCGACCACTGGTGTTCTAATGGGAGTCAACTGTGATGGCAAATATAATGCACAGCACATTGCGTATATCATACGTGATTTTACGATCGGAGCAGTGGTTTGCTGGACTTTAGTTGGAGCCAGCTCTGCTGGTAGGTCTAATGCCTGGCAAAATCTGTAAACAGCGTAAGAGTGCTCTACTGCAACTCTCCGTACTAGCGGAGGAGATGGTATCCCCACATTCAGTTCCAAAACAGGTTCAGATACAATATCCCAAAAAGCTGGGAGAAAGAGAAATAGAAAAGTTTTCATAATTTCCCAAAAAACCAAGAAGCCAATCATTCCAAAAAAGGCCGTCCTCATTGAAATGTTCCAAAACGACGCTAAGCATTGCTCAGAAATACAAAAACACACAACGATCGGTTGCTAGACAATAAATGAATTTTAGCAAATAACAATATATGCATTCATTGTTTATATGCTATATTTCTGTTGAGCCTTTAAACAATGGCATTTTATAAACAAATGTGATTGTTTAAAAGATTATGTGCAATAACAATACAAATTCGATGTATAATTATTAGCTACTTAACAATTTTCAAATTTCGATTTTTTTAGTGATAAAAACGGGTGTTAACATTTAAATGAATATTATAATTAAAAATGGAAAGTTGCTTGTATTTTGTTTGTCTAATGAATGTATAAGATTAAATTCGATGTATAATTATTAGCTACTTAACAATTTTCAAATTTTGATTTTTTTTAGTGACAAAAACGGGTGTTAACATTTAAATAAATATTAT
>JAPMOQ010024889.1:71056-100538 GCA_026543055.1 Argiope trifasciata | reverse complement strand
ATATATATATATATATAACCAAGTTTGTCTTAAATAAAGCTGATTTATTTAATTAATAATACTGTAAATGTCACAAATTTTTTTCTTTATTTTCTTTTTAGAAAAAACATATTTCATATTTATTTCATTTTTTGCAGGCATGTGTTGAAAATTACATTTTTATTTGTTTAATATGCAATAATAATTTATTTTTTAATGTGAGTTTTTGTAAATCTTATGGCAACATATTGATAAAAGATATTTTTCCCCTTTCACTCGCAACGTGATCGGGCATATTAAATTTCATTGTTTTGTCAGAAATATATTGTTCAAAAATATAGTTAAAATATTGCTTTAAAAATTCGTTAAAAATAAAAACATGTTATGTGCTAAAAACTGATACCATTTGAAAGCTAATTTTTTTAAATCTTTAATTTGATGTAAAAGTCATGTATGTGCGTTAATATTTTCGGAAGTTGTAGCGGAAAAGGTCAAAATTTTGCTTAAATTTTAATTAATTCAGATTCTAATCAAAAATTTGAATAAAGAGATGCTAGGTGCACATTCCCGACCTCTAAGGTTTACATGTATCAAATTTGGTAGCTGTAGCTCTATCGGTCTAGCCTGTAGAGTGCCAACACTCACACACAGACATTGAGCTTTATTATAAGAATTACTTTTCCACAATTGCTGCATTTACCTTTTGTAGGAAAAAAAAACTGTAAAAGATTAGAATTCTGATTAAAAATGAGAAAAAAATAATACATTAAAAATTATAAATCTTAAAAATAAAAAAGGGTATTTTCAGAATTGCAAATGGTGCAGAAAATATAATCTCCTGGTGTCTTCTAATAAAAGAGCTTAATGTTAATAATCCTTCATTTGGAAATGAAATAAGTATTCTGATTAATTTTGACTCTCATTACTATTTCTACGAATAATTTATTCATTTATACAAATCGGAAAGTCTGCTAAGAGTACGTAAGGCACTAAATGAATTGGCGGAGAATTTTAATTCATACTTACAACTATGTATAAATTACAAATCAAAGATAAGTGTAACTTTGGATTGATACCACACCGTGTAAAATATTTCAAAATGGAAAAAAAACAAAACTGGCATGAAAATGTTCAAAGGACATTAAAAAAACAAAAAAAAATGATTCTAATGTAATCTCCCTTTATAGCAACAACATGGGGCATTTTGATGAAAAATATTTCCGTATCTCAAGTACTTTGTTTTAACTTGTTGTAGGTCGTCTACAGTGCCGTCTATCGGTGTCAACTCAATTTGCAATTTCCTGATTCCCCAAGAGTAAGAACCGCAAATGATACATCTCTATTGTACATTTTTTCCCCTTGATATTCCAAACCCATCATCCATTTTTGTCGTACCCGATAAGACTAGAATTGTGCAGTAGGCGTTAGCTGGAACGGATGCGGAGAAGCATTTTAAAGGGGGGGGTGCAGTACTGATGGTACCGGGTCATCTCAAGACCCTGAAGGATGTGATGCCAGAGATGGACAGTTTCATTCCAACTGTTTGAGAGTGTGCAGGTGGGGAGAAAGACAGTTTTTAACAACCTCGAAAGGAATGTTAGTTTTGACTGTTCGGTCCATGCAAGGTTGGACAGCACTTATTCAGTAGTCGACCCCAACAAATCCTGTCGATACTGCTACGTTCGGTAATAGAGGGGTGGTCGGCTGTATACAAGAGGAAGAAGTTATTGAAGTAGATGGTTCGGATGAATCATTAAAAAATTACTGCAGTGAAATTTTTATGTTTCCTTTTTTATAATAAAAAGTGTTCAAGAACATCTTGTATTATCATTCCTAGTTACGAAATAACCTGGCATTTAAAATACAAAAAGCAAAAATAGAGTTTTGATTAGAATGCTGAAGACTTCTTGACAGAGTTTTTTACTGATGAATAATGAAATTACTTTTCCTATTATTTAAAGAATAAAAGCTAATTTCCTTGCAATATTTTTTGGAGCTATAATGTCGGTTGCAAGATAAAAGAGCACTCTATAAATTATTAAAGAAAATAATAAAATGATACACCATATGAATACTAAGGAAACGGAAAGGTAAAGTCATAACAGAAAGAACGACAAGAAGATAGGAGGGTGTTTCGTAATTGTTTAGGTTTAAATAAAACAGAAATTTCATCCTTAAAAAATTACTTGAAATTTGTATAAATTTTACGAAAAACGGCATGCATATATGGGTTACCTGAATTATGACCTGAAATATTCGAAAAATTCTATGAATAGGATAAGTTTTTTTCTGAAATAAGTCAACTCTTCTTTTTTTTTTAAGTAGGCATAAACATGTTTTCATAGAAAGTGTTTATAAATAATGTAATCCAAGCACAAAATCCAACGTAAACATTTTAGAAATAATATTTCCATTGAGTTTTGATCATGCCAGCTAAAAAATGTTAGTTGCACTTTTAAAACAAATTTTTCTAAGCATTTCTTTTTAAAGGGCATATAAAAGTATAAAAAATTATTTCAGTAAAATATAATGAAAATTAATATGTTTAATATGTTTTCTTACTAATAATTTACCATTATATTTTTAAAATTTATCTTAAAGCTTGTTGTAATAATATCAGATGCCTCTTCCTTGAAAGATGACTGCATTAGTTTAATAAAGAAATCATGACTCACATTATAGAAAAAAATTAAAGTGACTTATATTGAATTTTTTTAAAATTGAAGTCGAGAAATATAATGTTTCATCTCATATTAGAAGTAATTTTTTTCATTCAATCTTTATTTCATGGCATTATTAGCGCGTAAGCTGTGAAATCTCATTCTTTTTGTAGCTACTTATAATATTCCATTCGATTTAATTCGTATCATTATTTTTAATCGAAATTTTATCAATAAACCTTTTAATGTCATTAAAAAATCGTTGTAACTTTTGTCGCATTTAAAAAGGTAAGAGTATGTCTTTATGAATTTGAGATATAGAAGGCAATAAATAATTAATTAATTCAAATGAATTGATTTAATGAATCAGTAAACAAAGTTAATTCAAAAAGATTCATCGTAAAGTGAACTGCATCTCTTTCAAGACGAGAAGTAATAGTATTAACATATTATACTATTATATGGAAAAGAATTTGTTTGGTTAACGGCATACTTTTATATAAATGCTAATTATTCTTTTTACCCGTTATGTTATTACTGCAGTACTTACTATTATTATTTTCCTGTAATCCGATACTATCTTTCTTAACATGTGAAAACATGATGTATTAGTTCGATATTTTCGAAGGCTCAAAATGAGTAGGCAATGAATTGCGATTTATCGCTTTTGAGGCATCAATTCTCCGCTTTTAAGGTTATTATAAAATAACGAAGAAAGTTGTCACATTTGGCGATTTATCATCAACTAAAGTTACAACTTGATTATTCATTTTTTGAATTCTTAAGAATTGTCCTGATTAATTTGAGTCATTAACTAGTTGAAACCGGTTTAAAACAATCAGGAGACTATCATATTACACTTGCGTCTATATTTAAGGGGAGGAAAGGTTTGTTCGAAGATAAAAGTTTATATATATATATACATAAAGAGAGAGAGAGAGAGACAATGAGAGGAAAACCGATATTGTTTCAAATTGAAATTAATTAAGACAAATTAAATTAATTAAGACAAATAATGACTTCAAAATAATAATGTTATCATATAATCAATTGAAATTTCGGCTCGTAAATTTCTTTTAAAATTTTAGTTTATTTTTCAAAAGGATCTGATATTGTTAATTGATGCTGTAACAAAAAGTTGGAAATTTATAATTATATTATGCGTTTATTTCCGATGTTTTATTGTATTTCAACATTATATTGTATTCTTGTTAATTTACAATTCAACACAAGTAATCAAAAAGGCAGACATGTTTTTTTTTTTCACTTGCTCTATTCCTCATTCATAGTACCTACTTTCATCTCTTACAATAGTAAATGGCTAATTCCTAGGATTAAATACGGAATAATTTTACGCTGAATTTATCATATGAAAATACCACTAATTTAATTCGTTTTAAAATATCGAAAAATCGGAGACACACCCTTTTCTTTACTATCTTTTCTCAAGGCCAAACGAAATCACGTGACCCCGTATTAAATGTTCTTATTACTTTAAGATTCTGTTTTCTTTTTGGAATTCTACATTTAAAATATCTCATCAGGGCATCTTTAAAAAAATCTAACTACATATTGTTCGTTGAACAGATTATATTATTCTGATAAATGACATTAATTGTCGAAAGATTTTAAGACTCTACTCTGAGAATTCGAGTATTTCGGACACACCTTCTCGCCAAGAACGATTATGGGGAAAATACCCGCCATCTTGAATTCGCTGCCCTTTTTTTCCGATTCTACCTACACATTAATTCGTTGAAGGTCTCAATGGTGGCTTCCGCTTATGAAATCATCGGAACTAATATGCAGCAGCGAGAGAGCCTTATTTTTTCTTCTCAAAAAGATATTTTCCTATTAAAATGAAATCAAGGATAACTAGCTGTTGAGATATCACATTGAATTTTTTTTTTTTTTTTTTTTTTTTTTTTGAAAAAAAGATAACATAAAGGCCATTTTAGAAACTAAATAACTGTGGAAAACAAGAAACTTTTGTACATTCGAAAATATTTTGTTTTTGTTTGAAATATTCGACTCAACATTTTTAAAATTCAATTAACGCGTTTTGTTAGGGTATGATGAAGTTTCATTCCAACCTCCCCCCAATTTTTTATAAATCTCCAGATGAATTTTAACTAATTAAAATTTAATCAGAAAGCTTCAAATCAAAACGCTACAATCTAGCACTAATGTTATGCCATGCAAAATTAAATACTTTCCAATCATCAGTAAATTATATTGTTAGGGTTTAGGATAATATTTATCTGAAACATTATTCAGTATTTTTAGTTTCTTCTATGTGAAATATAGAAAAAGTATTCTAATAGTCAAAAAAATTGGAACTGGAAATGTTGATGAATTTCTTAGTTTTAAAGCTCCCTGAGTTTTAACACATTTTTGGAAAATGACCGTTTGTTTGTCCGTCTGTTTGTTTGTGGCAAAGATAACTGAAAAGCACTTTGAGCATTTGTAGATTGCAATCAAATTTTGTGAAAATCCAATAAGAAAAAAATGTCTGTCTGGATATTCAGTTGTATTCGGTAAATACACTACGAACAGAAATAGATGGATAAAATTCGGTTCATAGATTTAACATCTCAAGAATAAAATTTTTTTATCAATAATATATATAGACATCTTTTGTATATACAGACACCTATTAACTTTTGAGCAAAATCAATTGCAATGTTGATTGTCTGTCTATACTTTCAGAAAATATATAAATGTGACAACTTAAAAACTCAATGACTTATATATATTAAATCTGATATGGGAGTGTTTGGTTACAAGTGTAGTTTTATATCAAATTGATTTTATATAAAAATTAAATTTTGGCCAAATCCAACAAGAATTTGAACGTCTGACGGCCTGACTTTCAGAAGCATGTAAATGCGATATTATATGGCGTGACAACCGTAATTATATCACGATGTCCTATCTGTTAGATGGGATATCATGATATAATTATGATAATTAATGATATATATCCATAGGTGCCTTAGTGTTGGTTGTGTGCGTCTTGCAGAACTGAGAAGTTCAAAACTTGAATTCAAGACTAAAAATATCAGCAATTTTTTAAAATTCTCCTTCAATTTTTATTTATAACGATTATATGCAAACAGCAATATATTTGTGGTTAGAATTTTTGGTTAGTAAAATTATCAAAATTAACTAATTAAATCAAAACTTGCTGTGTGAATGTGCACCCATTAAAATGAATAATAGTTGCGTCTCTAAATTTTGAGGGAATTTTACATCTTTTGAAAAAGCATCTGTTTACATGTTGCGTTCATTTTCAAACATAAAAGGGCGTTATTAAAGTTCAATTATAGTCCATTCATTCTGGATTTAAAAAAATATTATTACATTTTTTTTGATACCGTTTGAAATTCAAAGATGTTTCTTCTGTGCAGTCTGCCTGGATATCTGGTATTTGAATCTGATATGTATTTGTCGATTGATATCTGATATACCTATCATAAGTGACATATCTCCTGTCATGAGTCAAGAATTGTCATACTCAAATAACGTGGATGTTTACAGAATATTTATTTACACGTCCTCCTTATCTTGCGACTATGACTTGGAAAAAGTGATGTCTTGAATTTTATGACAATAAACAAAATTATTTTTGTGCTGTAGAAGTTTTACGATTATGTTGGAAAAAACGACAAAGTTTCGAGGAATATTTAATTATGTTTTTATGCTAACTTTCCATGACAAACGTTTTTTCTGTATATAGCCAATTCACATACAGTCGCACACTGGCCTTTATAAAAAGCCGATATATTATTTTCTAAATAACGAACATCTATTTATTTTTTAAAAAATCTGATAAGACTATGTCTTTTAATGAACGCTTATATATAAGCTAAGTCTTCTCGTATCTCTGAGAGGAAATAGAACTCTCAAAGTTTTTTAATAAAGATAGAATCTGTTAGCATATTTTCATTTCTATCATCCCTACCTTCAATGAACAATGCCCTAATAAAAATTGCGAACCTTTATTCCGAACTACAGAAAGGTGTTAATGTTTTGGACTAAGTCCGTTTTTTCATTTTGCTAGACTTTATCAACTGTTGCTGTGATATACAAAGATTCTTACATCAGGCAAGTTGTAGAGAAAATATGCTTACTTAAAAGCTTTAAAACGTTAACAAAAGCGGAAAAAATGTATTTTGTTCTGGGTTACTGCAAAACTGAGTTATGTGCAATAATTTAACTTTTAACTCAGTTTAATTTTTAAAGCAGTTTGAAGATTCAATTCACAATTATATGCACCATTTAAGAAGAAATATTAAATTTTTGATTTCGCTTTTGATTAATTGAAAACCTGATTTAAATATTGAGACATCTTTTTCTTTGTGAGCCTTTATCTATGTAAGAAAGATCAACGTGCCAACTTCGGTAACTCTGAACCTAAAAATCTGCTCTCTAGAGTTTTCCATTGTTATTTTTGTATCACATAATTAGCAGAAAATATGCCTGCCTAAAAACAATACCTAGTTATTAACCCCTTCCAGTAAGATTTAAGAATACAAAAATTATTGGTGAAATAGCTATTTAATTTTTATTTAAGAAAAATTAATTTGTTTTGTAATTCTAACTAATTTATAATTATTAATGAAAATTATATTATTGGTATGGATGTAATTGTAATTTGTAAGTTGACATTCAACATTTCTTCAAAAATCTCTAGTGATTTCGGATTAGTCCCTAGTTTTTGCATTTACTCTAGGCACTCTGGTATTTTTTTAATAATAATTTTAGGCACATAATGTGTCTACGACTCCAGAGTATTCACAAAATTCACCTATTAGTCACTATGCGCGTTTTTGTCTTCTTGGTACTGTTTCACTATCACTAGTTTCAATATCAGTATCAGTTAAATGTATGCTTATTTTCTAATTTTTCTGAATCACTTTGATCTTCTTGATCTACATTACTCTTATACATTAAGGAGTTTATTTCACTGCATTTTTAGCCTTTAGTAAATCAGATGTTCAGGCTAAATGTTTATTAGAAGGAATGAACGAATATATTAGAATGACTACTAATAGTTTGACCGTAACTTGTACCAAGACAATCAAACGATATATGATAGTGATCTATGATATCAACATAAGTAGTAAAAGTGGATCCGCATTCAATACATTAGAAATTTTAAATTATATTAATTATTATATTCAACAGTAACTTTAGTCGCATGACCAGTATAGCTCGTCATTGTGCTATATCGCTGAAAAATCAATGACGAGTGATACTCGTCATTTTATGGGAAGGGGTTAATAAAGATATGAATACTTTTTCTAGGAATAATTTTAAGGATATTTGCCATTTCAAATGAATATTATAGCTATTTAGATTAAAAAACCTTTATAAAAACTTCCTTTTTATAATCTTAGCTCAATATCAAATCAAATCGGAATCATTGCAAAAGTAGGAGAAGTATTGAAATAAATAGTGAGTCATAAAAGATATTGAATCAGTCGTTACACTAAATGGTTCTCCTAAAAATAGAAACACTAATTAATTAACTAAAGCTTTTCTTATCATTTAGAAAAATAAGCTACAGAATGAGCATTTTCTCCGTCAATTTTAAATCAACCCAAACGGGACAGACGGCATTGCGTAAAACTCCAGATTATAATAACTTATTTTTCGTAATAATAGCCTCCTTTTTTAATATTAAATAAGTTTTTAACAGTTTAACAATGGAAAGCTTTAATCTGCTACACTGGATGATTTCACTTTAAAAATGGAAGCATTGGAAGTTATTTTTAGATGACTAAACAAACAATAAGAAAAATTCAAGATCACGAACGCCTATTTCGAGATGACTTCATTGTATTCTTGGTAAGACTAATTAATGGTTAAAATAAACCCTAACATACAAAGATCCATTTGATATTCTCCACAAGGTTTCAGAGGCTTTCAGTTTTTCAGTCATTCGAGGAAATATTTAAATCCGTTTGTACAAAGACAAGTCATGCGTAACCAACTCTTGTAATCGTCTCTCAAGACCACCCAGGCAGAGATCGATCCGATATAATCCTTTGGGCATTGTTATGTCAACACTGTAAAATGGTGAAATAAACAATTAAAGTTTTTTTTTTTTGGAATTTATTCATGTAAATGAAATGGAATATGACAATATTGCTTCCCCAATTTCAATACATTTTTGTCCAATCATTATAACCATTTTCTATGTTTATACTTTATTTTATCTGAAATTGTGTTTGTTAAATATGACGTCCATTCATATCACAATGAAATGCAACTGATTTAGGAATATGAAGACGTACTGAGCCGGTATCTCGGCATAGCAGGGAAGCGATTGTTTTTCCTCTCTTCTCTCTGTAAGATGTGTGAATGTGCCCTCCTCTAAGAAGGGGTTGTGCAAGCGAATGAGTGTTGAGTGCGTGGCAAAATCGCCCTCTTGGCCACAGATGGCGCTCCTAAAAACAAGAGACGCCCCCTATTGGTTTAAATCGCTGTCTTCGTAACAGCGGTCTTGTCCAATGGTCTTGCAAATGCCGCAAGAAGCAACAACAAGAACGGTCTCATCGAAATTTTCTCTCAAAATTCAATTTTAGACTCAAAAATCAAATGCCGAATTTCACGTATCTAAATCACTGCATTTTTGAGCTTTGATGTGCTTGTGAAAATACGAAATTCTTCGAGCGATTTCGTTCCAAATTTGACGTAGAGCAACATTTTAGACGCAAATTCTGGATACCGAATTTCATCCATCAAGTTTTTTACGATTTGTAGCTATACCATTCACTTGTATTAGGGGAGCAAAAAGACTTCTTTTGTTCAAAAACTCAGAGCATTTTTGAGTTTTTTTTTTTGTTTTTGTTTTGTTAGAAAAAGGATAATTTCAATCAACAGGAATGGTAACCTCAGAAACCGTTTCGCATAATTTCCAATAAGGGGCTAATTTCTCTTACATTTCACAAAATTATAGACCTTAGGTAAGGCTGCGAACACCTTATATGACATTAATGAGCAAGATTTATGAAATACGGATTTTTGGCATGGATCTAAACTCTAATGAATATATTGTGCGAAATTTGAACACTTTTTTTCGGACCTATTTCAATCCAAATTTGACTCGAAAGTATAATTGTAGACATAAGATTAGTTAATTTCTTTAACGTAAATCAGTGCGCTTTTGAATTATTGAGTATCATCGATGCGAAGATAATCAACGACAGATGATTAACTCATTCTGAATTTTCTAAAAACATACGTTTCAATTGAGGAAGCTGTGTACCAAATTTCATTTATCTACATTTTTTCATTTGGAAGTTCTTGAAGCTCGCTTGTATTTGAACAGTCAGCCAGACAGACGGACTTTCTAAAAATGAATTTGTTCAAAATTTGAGAGAAATCAACGCGTTTAGTCTAATTTCCGTATACCAAGTTTCATCTATATGGTTCAAAGATTTTTTTGAGTTATGGTGTTCACAGACAGATACGATACCAAAAACATGTTTTTTTTTAGCAATATATGTTTAAAAAGGTATATTTTGTACTCAGAACTGCTTGAAAAGGAAATTTATCAAAATCTCGAGTTCAAATTTTTTGATGGTTCTAATATTTTCTTTTTGCATATTTTGTAAATAAGAGAATAACAAAGAAAACTGATAAAATAATATAAAAATAGTTTCGTGACGTGGATTTGACAAAAAAGGGAAAAAACGTCAAGTCAAATGAAGTCGATTTATGATTACATGATACATCCAATGCAAGTACATTTAAGTTCATTTGAACTTCATTTTGTATCTTAAATCTGCCTCTTATGATCACTGCAAGCGATAAGAAAATGCGTGATTAGACGTTGGATGATGTGCGAACTTCCTTTTGCGTATGGCTGTGATATCACGGATAGATCTTATTAATTAAAAAACGTGAAACTAAAATTCCCTCATTACTTCATTTTATTTTTACTAAACAAATAAGCTAAAGTAATTTCATCATATGATAGACATATACAGGACGGACATATTTTAATTGTATAGTATTGTGTGATAAAGTTTAACTCCTTAACTGTAATGCACAATTATCGTCTATGAACAGTTACTATGTCATCTATGGCACTGTTACAATTTCCGTCTATCTATCTATACAAAATAATAATAATAAATTAGCAATATAAGCGGAAACGAAGCTAATTACGGTAACGGAACCAAAAAATAGGAATTGAAACTAAAAAAATATTTCATATTCGAACAAGATAAAAAAAATTTTAAAAAATTATTAAAAAAACTAAAAGAAATACAATAGAATCAAAATTACTACAAATAGAAAAATAATCCGGCCTGTAGACCTTTTCATTTGTCGGAATCCGGCCTTTCTGTTGGTCATGTGTTTGCGTGTGTTTGTAAATAAATTAGCAATAAAAGTCAAGTAAAAAGGAATACAACATAATCAAAATTACAACAAATAGAAATACAGTAAGACCTGTTTTTGTGCGGTCCTTTTTTATGCGATTTTGTTTTTGTGCGGTTTTATTTTTGTGCGTTTTTCTTTTTGTGCGATTTATTTTCATGCGGTATACGGATCTTGATGGCGTTAGCACCAGTTTAATGTTTCCTCTCAATGTATATATACATGTACCGAAAACGCGTCAACGCTATTACCTGAAATTAGTGCTCTCGCACATAACATTGGCGGAGAAGACTTTGATACTTTCGGCGAAAATGACCTGGAGGAGATTAGTGACATTATCAATAGTTTGATAGATTATGAAAACGGACAAGAAGTATCGGAATCTATTACAGCAGATAAAATATATGCAGGGATCCAGCTTTCTAAAAAATTGGAAACGCATTTTCCTAAAATAGATACCAATGCGGAAAGACGCTTAAAATTCCAAAAAGAGCTGAGATCATGCATGTTTCACTATCGTGACGTTTATAAGCAATTGACCAGTCGACCGTCATCACAAAAATTGATCACTGACTTTATGGTACAAAAATAAAATCAATTGAAATCCTATCTACAAGCGACGAAAGCGATTTTCAACCAATTTCTGAGATAATTTAATAATTTCTTTAATAATTTTCAATAATTTCTGAGATCGTAAAACAGTTCCATAATGGATTAATCTTAGAAGAAGAGTCAAACCCTTCAATGTTTCTCATTTAAGAATGAATGAAGGGATATTTCCCCATTGAGGGAAATGAGAAAATTCTTTCATAAATACTGTTATTAAACGCGAATGAGGCTTATTTGAACATATAAAAATTAAATTATTTAATTTCCATTTAAAACAAATTACATTCCCTGAAAATAACAGCTACAATGTCATAGTTCTACGTCAACCTTTTAAAAACGCATTTGCTTTCAAAGAAGCATACATAATAATAATGCAATACTTTTAAAAAAAGGTAAAAAAAAAATATGCTGCTAAAAGATGTTGATGTATATTTTCATTTATGCTTTATAACTTTACTACGCAATTTCGAGCTTCAATTATTCATTGCCTACAAAACCTTCAGAACTCCCTGACCACAAACAATATTGTTACGGATTTCCTATCCTACTACTCTGTCGGGTTCGTTTACCTGTATAGTGGGTGTGTACGGTGTGAGAAGATGAGCACACACAATGATCAATCCTTTAGTAGACGACACAACACAGACGACGTTTATTTACGGAACGAAGACAAGACAGCACAAATAATTGCCAAGTTTTTTGCCAAGCTCTGGGGTCTCTGACGTCACATCCGGACACCATTCAATACATATGACTGTAAATCAGTCTTCGGTATGATGACAATATTAGAGTGGGAAAGCAAAATTACTGGTTTGTAACATTATGTTCTCACATGATAACACGTGACTCAATGTGATACTCCCTAGAAACGAGTGGTGAAGAATCCCTGTTCGTTTGGTTTGTACTAGTCTATGCATTTTCAACGTTTCTAATCACAATGAAAAATGTTACATGTTCTAAAATGGCACCATGATTTGAATTCCCTATCCTGTAATATTTTTGCTATTCCACTGATTATGAGCTAATTAATTTATAGTGCTTGCGTAAAAAATCTAGAATATTAGTTCGAAAAATGATAGGAATTGGAATGCGTGGTCTTTTATTTCTAATTTGCCATGGATATCGACAATCTTTTCACAAAAATCCTCTCATGTGTCGATTCGGCACTTAATATTGGGAAAAAAACTGTGCAAAGGTAAAGTAATTAATTATAAATCAAATAGAATAATTTAAAACGCTGTATATCAGAAAATTTAAAGAAAATATTCCGTAGATCAGATTCTAAAATGTATTTACGAGTAATTACGAAGTCTGGTTGTAATACTTTATAAATAGCTGTTTGACCTTCGGACACGTGGGAAATCCTGACCGTCAAAATGGGTAATGAAGTTCCACTGGGGAAAGACCGAAAATTCCTTTGGAAATATGGCCCAGTCTAATCCGGTATTTTAAAGTAGATGTTAAGTAGAAATTGGAATGTTGCGGTAAAATGGAAATGAACTTTTTATACACAACAATTACACTACACACAATTTTGCTATAGGGAGTCATCTCCGAAAAACATTTTTTGACGTATAGATAAAGTCGGATTTTCTTTGGCGGGATTTGGCCTCAGCTCTGTGGCACGAAAGTTAGTTTTCAATGAATAAAAATTGAACCACTCAATGAACCGGAATAAAATGTAGCCTATTTTTTATTCCATACTGTAATCTATCTTTGCATTAAAATTCATCCAATTCCTTTCAGCCGTTTTGAATTAATTGAGTAATAAACATCCATCCACCTAACCAAAAATCCAAACTTTCACATTTATAATATTAGTATAGATCTTTGAGCTATTTTATGAGGTTAATGAAGGAATTAATGAAGGAGTCTTTAATGAAGGAATCAGCATATTTCAGAAGGCCATTTTTTAGATGAGATTTTCTATATTAATTAAGAGCAGGTCGGATTAAAAATATATTGTCCCTTCATATATTTCGCTAAAAGGAAACAATTTGGAATCTGAGATTGAGAGTAATTTAACAAGTTTAAATTGTTTAAGCAGTATTGAAGAAATCCAATTATTTGAAATAAAGAGGAAACAGGAAAATTGAGACGTGCAAAAATTTCGAGTTAAAAGTAGTTCAGAAAGTGGGTAAAATGAAGGTTTCACGGTTTTTCCCGGCTCTAAAAATCCAGTTTTTTTAAAGTAAATTTGTTACATTTGAACATCGATTTTTAAAGTAACAAAGCCGGTTTTCTAAAACGTCTGGATATTTAAATTTTTTTTAAAAATTTTTATTGGTTGGGACTGATTTGTCTAGCATCTGAGGGTTTAAACGACGAGATACGAATTTATTAACAAGTGAAGGCATATCTGAATATCCGTTTAAACAAACTAAAAAATTTGAGCAGCGAAATAATTTTGAAATTATTATATTCTTTAGAAGAATGAATTTTAAAATGAAGACAAGTAGAATCAGCAACACTTTTGCTGTATTTGTAAAATTCCACAAAGCAATTCCAGTTCAGCGAATAAATCTTGCTTACTTTCTTTAGCTTCAAAAACCGAAATTATTGAGTTATCTGGAAAGATATTGTCCAGAATATTTCCAAATTCTTATGCGAAAACTGATTCTGATGAAGAGCCAATCGGAGAAACAACTCATCAGAGTAATGCTTAATTAAAGAAAGCGATGGAAAAATCAATTCATAAGCTTCTTGAAGTTCCTAAAGAGAAACTATCCAATTCAAAGACAATGAAAGTTAAATTTTCATTAGTTGAGGCAACGAAGGAAATAACAAAAAAAAAAAATTGGATTTGTCATTTGATGTCATGTAAACTAATAAACCAAGCTCAGTAGCTAGTGAACGAGTATTTTCAATTTCAGGCAATATTTGTCCAAAATAAGAACAAGACTTATACACCATTTAGTCAATATTTTATGTATTTTAAAATCCTCTTTCTACTGTTTCTTTATTAGTGAAAACACTAAAAGTATTATTCAAAATTTTTGTTTAAGTTTTCGTTATTTTGTGTAGGGATATTTATATGTAATATTTAATTACTGAATTTGACATTGATTTCGTTTTTTGTTATTTTATATAACTTTAAGAAAATATATTTCCCCATTCTGCTTTTTAACAAAAATTCGAAAATTGGTTAAAACTGATTTTTTAAAAATACAAAATTCGAAAAACGATTTTTCAAAAAGCTGGCTTTTGTAGAAATCCTAGTAAAAATTGTGTTGAACATAATTTCTTCTTTCTGTTCATAGTTTTTGTTTTCAACGAGATCATGTTAGGTATGAAATTCAATTTGCAAAATGAAATACAGTGCTGAAATTATCATCATCATCTTTTACTCTAAACACATAAAATAATTTATTACAAATTAAACATAATTTATGCAATGCATGTAACAGGATTAAGAAGAAAAAAGCCTTGGACGAAAATAACAACTCTGAAAGAATTTCTCCAACTTGTATTCTAAATAAGTAGAATAATTAATTGCAAATTGATTAAAATTTATGCAAACAACCAACGCACAAAAAAAGAAAATATTTCTTTCGTTTTTCTTTATTTTGTTTGAAAAATACGCATATTTAACAATATTTTAACAAGCCATCAAGGAGAAATAATCAGAAACATTTTTTTTATTGAAATACCCATCAATCATTGAATTGTTTGTTTGGTTTCTGGTTTTATAACTCAATGTTGTCAGTATCTGAATTTTTGTTTTATAACTCAATGTTGTAAGTATTTGAATTTTTTGTTTTATAACTCAATGTTGTCAGTATCTGAATTTTTTTATTGATTGCATCCACACAGTATATTCTTCATTGCTAAATAATGCTTTGAAAATATCTAAAAATGTCAGTCTGTGAAGTTTAATTATTGGTTTTAGTTATAATATTGGCTTTTATTTGATACGTTAAATATGCGGTTATTATTTATCAGATGCAGCAATCAATGAATTTTTTTAAAACTATTTTCATCGTTAAAAGAAAATTGCGAAGTCCTTTCACGCAGTGCTTTATTCATTTTAATCTCGTGATTTTTTCAGTTGCGTATTTATGACTAGACCAGCATAAAAGTAAATTCACAATGCCATTTTAAAGCATTTCCACATCGAATACTTCATACCTGTCTTAAATACGCATATATAATAGGATATATTGCATATTGAACATTAAATTTTAAACAAAAAAAGAAAATAGCTAAAATGAAAAATTCTACTTTAGAGTTTTATAATAATGCATTATAAAATGTGATTTAGTTGAATTTTTAAACTCTTATTTATTTTCCTTCCCGTTGGTTGCTATATGATTAGAAGACATATCAAACAATATTTACGTATTGGAATCATACAAATGGGCGTTGACGTTGGAAAATTTTCTTTTATTTATGTGTACTATTTTATATATTATTAAAAATATAGCTTCTTTTGAAAATTAGAAAAGTATAGTGAAAATTAGAAAAGTAATACGATTATCATACAGCAATCGTTGGAACAGGTAGTTTTAATTTAAATGTGACCTTATTCAAAAATTAATTTTCGAAGATTATGCGGAAAATACTGCAGTCAGATTTAAAAAAAAACAGTTTTTCAAATACTTCTAGAGAATTTTTATGAAGGTCGAACCAAGAGCAATTTTCGCATACCAATGAAAATTTACTTTTGTAAAATGGTTATTTACTTAAGTAAAAGTTTAAATAACTGAAAAGTGAGGAGAGAGTATTTCAATTTTTAAGAAAAATTTGCTGTTGAATTTTCAGTAAACAGTCGACAATAAAGAAATAAGATAAATCCTTCTGTTTTGAATTTTACCAGAAACTGTACATCAAACCTTAAAAAATCTTTGAGCATTCTTCCAGCAGTCCAACGACAGTCAGTAAAAATGCAAATATCTCTCCATGAAAACAGAATGTTTAGGTCACCTTTTTTCTCCTGTTTTTACAAATTATTGTATTATTCACTGGCGTTTTAATGCGAGCATCTTTCAATGAAATACTATGTTCAGGAAGCTGTAGGAGGTAAGTTTTCTGATGTGTGTAAAAAAAGAACTTCCAATTTGAAGGACCTGAAATCATTCAGAAACGAATTTCATCAAAAAATGAAGCTTTTTGAAATTAAATTTATAAAATTGAATTTCTTTTGAATTTTCAGTTCTTCTATATAAGCCTTGAGGTTCGGTCTGTAATTAGAATATTTTCCAAACAATGCCGATATTAAATTTTTTTCGGATATTCCTTTTCTTCTGGTTGAAAATATCGGTGCAATTATTTTTCTTTATTTTAGCTATTCCAAAAATATTTATAAGTAGTCCAAGACTAATTACTATTATACGAATTTCAGGTTTAAGAGAGTAAACTTTATAAAGGGAAAAGATTCACTGTTGAAAATTCAAGATTTTTCTGTTTGATGTCTAAATCTCAAAATGCAGATTCAGTAGGCAGTTACTAAGACTATATTAAAAGGGGAATTGAGAGAAGAAATAAAACTACAATGTTTTTATTTATAGTGGAATAAAACCATTATTCTAATACAAATAAAAACTTTTTATTTGTTGTCCTTTTGTATATGTCATACATAAAATCCTATTATATATAAAAGGACATATACAAAAATGTCCCCAAAAAAGACATTTTTGTATATGTCCTTTTTTGGACATATACCATCTGTATATGTCCAAAAAGTGACTTTCGACTTTATTCCTAATCCGGAAATAAAAATAAGAAGATATTCACTTATAATACAAATGATATCTGGACGTGGGAGATTTCCTGCTTATTTCCGAAGATTTGAAAGAACACGTGAAAATAAATGCATTTTGATGCATGCATGAAATTGGTACTGTTTACTATTTAAGTAAATTAAGGGGGTTTATTTAGGGGCACTATTTAAGGGAATGAATGGAAATCTCAGAGTGAAGGAAAAATCTGAAGATTGCAAATAATGATTTAAGTACAGTACTGATGGTCCTGAAGGATAGGATGTCAAAGATGGACAGTTTCATTCCAACGGCTTGAGAGTGAGCAAGTGGGGAGAAAGACAGCTAATGACTACCACAAAAGAAATGCTAGTTTGACGGATCGGTCGTGTAACGTTGGGCAGTACTTATTCACAATATTTATTATATTAACAAATCCTGTCGATACTGCTGTGTTCAGTGATGGCGGGGTGGTCGGCTGTATACAAGAAGAAGTTACTCAATCTATAATTAAGTTCATATCTTATATTCCGGGCGGGTAATGTAAAGCTAACCTCTTCATGTGACATTTTATCTTTCAAAATCGAAAAGTTATTTTGAGAATTATACAATTTTCTATTTGAGCTTACAGTTAAATATCTATGTTTAGATTAACTTATTTGGCGAGTTCACGATTAATTACGTAGAATTATGAAAAATTTGCTTTAAAAAGTTTATTAGAGCTGATCGGTTACACAGTTTCTGGGCAGTTTATTTCATCGCACATTGTTCCTGAGAGCTATAAGAATCTGTCAAATAGTTTTATTTTGTTTTGCAAGTTACTAGAATAAAAACTATTCATAGATTTTTAAAGTAAACAAATGCGAGGGAAATATTATTGCAGATTTTATTCCAAGAAAATCTTTAAATTTTCTATCATCAGTTGCGCGATGTACAACGTCCTTTGTGGTTTCTGCAGCTTGTTTTGCAATGGAATTTTCTAGTGTGTAGGGGAGAAAAACAATAAGTGGAATTTCCAAAATGACAAATTGAAAATTTATTATAACAATGTGTGTTGTTTTCTTGTTCCAATGACATGTTCGGATTTGCTCATAATTCTACATGAGAAGGGATCGAACTTAAATTTAGATGCCAAATTTCCAGATTCATCATAATACCGTATTAAAACAAAACGTTTTCGAGTCTGCATAGCTGAATAGTTTAGACAGTGGACTCGTAGTCAGGAGATCATGTGTTCGAATCCCAATAGACTTAACAATTATTTAAGTATTTTTCCTTTATTTTTTGTTCCCGAAGATTCCAGACCTTTCTTTCATTTACCAGATAAGTGCTCTGGCCTTTTATTACAGTCTCCAGAAAAACATTCTTGAACTTTCCTTACTTGTGTAAAAGTTGAAGATCTCTCAGTCACAGTGTTCAGAGCTGGGTTAATAAATTGATTTAAATCTACTTCCTGTGTCTTCTTCAGTTCTATCTACGTGACAATGGAATAATGTTAAAATAATTTAGACTCCATAAATTTCATGGGTTTTATATGAAATTATTATTTATTATAGTTTACATATTAAGTAAACTAAGAAATTTATTAAATGTGGAATAAAATCTATAAAAAAAATTGAAATGCAATAGTATCTATAATTACGGATCTTTACGCTAGTTATACATTTGCTAAAATTTTTTCAACCAAATTTAAAAAATGAAACATCTCATTTAAAATGAGTCGAATATGAACTTAAAAATTGAAGTCTTAGATAAGGTATATAAAATTTGATGGATCTCTTATCGTGCTTAATGGATATATCTTTTCTTTTACTTACTTCTTAAATCAAAGCATTTCGATTGGCTGAAATATATCTTACTTATGAAAAATTCACTATCTTATTAACAGTATTTTTTATATTCAAATAATCTGTCTCATCACTGTCCTTTTTTCAATGGGCAGTGATGATACAGATTAATTGAATATAAAAAATACTGTTTTTTTATTAAAAAAAGAGGAAAAAATACATATATTTTCATGGTGAAAAGATGGAAGCAGTGATAAATTTAAATTGGTATTTTAAAGAACATCGGACATTAAAGCTATTGACGATTGAAAATTAAAATTATCTTTAGAAATATCAAAGTAAAACCTTAGTAATAGAAGGAAATACGCACACACACATAATAAAAAATTCCCAAAAGGTTAGTTATCAAATCATATATTATTTATTTAATAAAAATATTCTTTAAATTAATTGCTAGCTTTTAATGAATAAAAACTGAACCACTCAATGAACCGGAATAAAAAGGAGCCTATGCTGTATTCTTGATTATAGTCTATATTTGTGCTAAATTTCATCCCATTCTGTTCAGCCGTTCTGTCGTGATTGAGTTAATAAACATCCATCTAATCAACCACATTTTCACATTTATATATTAGTAATATCAATAATGCGAAATTTGATTCTTCTACTGAATTTTTATTGGTTCCCACAATTTTTCAGCATTTAGTTTCATATATAGCCATATCTTTTTCGACTTTGAATATCAAAACAGTGCATTTTGTGACTTTCTACTATTTTATAAATCGAGATAAAACTGCCTTGAGAAAAACTGTTCCACACAATGATCTCTATGATCTCTTACAGAAATGAATGCGAACCATGAAACATGCTTTTAATTCGTGAGAGCACTAACAAATGGAACGGGAAAACAAGTTTGAGGGGAAAAAAGAAGGGGGGAGGGGAGTTTAAAAAGGAGAAAAGTTTAAAAAGTTTATGGTCAACTTATCAACAATTCAATCAGCCACTTTTTGAATTTATTAGTTTCAACAAATATTTTAATAGTTTGAGAGGCATATTATCACAGATATATATTTCCAAAAATTATTTTTTACTTTCTGTTTGTTGTTTTTCTTTTTTCTTTTTCTTTTTTAAACGTCAAATTTAATTAAAATTATATAAAAAAATTTTCTTTATGTCCTTTTTGCGCTACATTAATAAAAATTAAATAAAGATTTTGTATGTGTTTTTAATTATGTAAAAGCTTTTTCTTTTATTTGGTGAGGTTTTTTGAGTCAGAGAAATAATTTTTAAAAATCAGATACTGTTTTTGAATGATAAACATTATTTTATCATTTAAGACTTACTTAAATTAATTTTCACTTCCCTCTTTATATTCTTTTCTCCCTTGACCTATATAGCAGGTACTCAAATTTGACACTTCAAAAAAAAAAAAAATACGTGGACTAATTAATTCTATTGCTTTTTCTCAAAATTATTACAATCATTTACATGACAATTTTTTGCGTCACATCTTGGGGTGTCCATTTACTTCGTTGCTTATTTATTTTTGTTTTGTTTTGGATTATCACATTTCTGTTTGACTTGTTCAATTTTTATTTTCGAATATCTACCTTGCTTTCTTATAAAATTATTGTTGAGATTTAATTAGAGCCTATTACCCTTCCACATTTAGTTTTATTTTATTGTAATAGATGGCACCAGGAATTCTACTGAGCAATATAAGTCCAAAGACACATGACGTCAAGTTTCAGAAAAGCGAGCTGTGAGCATTCGCTCGGCAGATAGAGAGAGAGTGGGTCGTTCGTTTCAATATCATGGTTATTTAATAAGCAACGGCGACACATTGTTTTGACATGGGACATTCTGTTAGGTTTCAGCTTTAGTGTCATCTAAAGGTTATACTTTTATCTCTAATGTAAATAGCCTGTTCTGTCGTAATCGATAATGTCCCTTCTTTTAAATATTCTTTGCTATATATGAATTTATTGTTTTTATTTAAAAGCTTCTTCGCTTTAATCAGTGACCCTAGAGGCTGATCTAAATGAGTCTGAATGGGCATTTTGTCCCATCAATTCCTACATTATTAAAACACACAATGTTAATAATAGAATAAAAATAGTTTAAATTGAAACCTAAATTTGAAAGGGTACCGTATGTCTCGAAATTATTGAAAGTAAGGAAATATTGATGCATTGTTACACAAAGGGTTCATTAACCCTTAATAGAGGAAGTGAAAATGTAGGGCGTAACTGGGGAGGTGCGGTCTGCGAGACCGCATTTTCTTTAGACTCGAATCAAATTTTCTAATGAATGTATTAGATTGAAAATCAGCCAATATATTCAGAAGACATTTTTCATACTATATAAATAGGTTTTAAAATTTTTTACAAAATATTTTATCACTGAAAAAAGTAAATGCGTTGAAACATAAATTTTCTTCTCAAAAGACATGCAACAATAAATAATATTCTAGAAAAAACATATTATTTTATATTTTTTAAATCAGATTTATTTTTCCGGTATATGAACGGATATAGAAAACAATAGAATGTAAAATTTAACAATTATGTGAAAAATAAATAAAAAACTGACAATGGGTAAAATTGGTCCATTTTTCATCGGCTTGAGTGACTTTCATAGCACGGTTTTCAAGGGCATTTTAAACATACAGATTAAGAACTAGTATAAAAATCAACCTATAAATTCTCTCTCTCTCTCTCTATATATATATATATAATAAATTTTTCGAAAAATATTATCACTAGAAAAATGAATTATGTTTGAACACACATATCAGAATCAGTTGAATGCGAAAGTTCATCGAAAAAATCTTCTGTACAATGATCCTTTTCTCTAAAATCACTTTCTGCTTCATTTAAAAGTGTCTGGAGCACTGCTTCATAATAAGATCAGCATATTGAATGATATTTCGACGTACAAGTTTTACTGCCTTCTGCTAAGCCTTGTTTATCACTGGGATACTAATGGTCTGAGTGACGTCGCTAAAAGAAATTTATGAATTATTTTAGAAACCCTCTGCTGAAATCGGTTGAAAACACAACAGTATTTATGATAATGAATTAGAAATTAAAGGCAAAGAAGTAGAAAAACCATTATTATTAAAAAATTGAAGGGTTGTCTGCTAAAAGGAGGTAGCTCCAACTTTCCAAGATTGCAGAAAGTTGTAAAAAACACCTGAAAACAATGAAACAGACAGCTCCATCCTGTTGGCAATATTTGTAATCATGCAGATTTATCTGTGTTAACGGCTAACCGTGTGTGACGTCATTGCAACGTGCATATTGCTCATTTGTCATGAAGTCAGAAACGATTAGATATAAAAAGGTATTTTTCTTTCCAGAAAAAAAAACAGAGACCAAAGAGACTAGAAGGAGTAGAATGATCACTTTGTGTGTTAATTATTTTCTTTCATTTCACTTAATGGCCCAAGTGTTGGTCTAAATTTATTTTTCTTATGTCTGTAAGAAATTTTAACTTTTTTTACTGCTGCGTATTGTACTGTTATTGCTTCCAAAGAATAAGCATTTCTCTGCATAAAACACTTGTTACCGTTTAGTTGCTGGTAACAAATAATCCCTTGAGTAATGCGAGAACTAAAATTGGACATCCTAGTTCTTGCGTTCAATAGGGCACCAAATGAACAAGATTTTTTCTACCTCATGATAGTGCATGTAACTCTAAATTCCCCCAAGTTGAAGCTACATCCTTCTGGCTGCAAACCCTTCTATTCTATTTTACTCTAACACTTAACTGATTTATAAAACTGTTATAAATATTACTTTCGTTAAATTTAATTTGATTAAATCTATTCAATTATTTATTATAGAAAAGATAATAAAAATTAAATATCATGGAAAAGAATTTTAATTTTGAATGTACATTTAGAACTGAAACTCATATCGTTTGTTTTTGTAAAATGAATAATTTAGGAAACTTTTGTCACACTTTTAACTTCTTTTTCTACCGAAGGAATGAATTTAAAAAAAATAAATCCAACAATTCTATTAAATTTATATTTCTTTTAACTTTTGTTTAAAGAAAATTCATTTTCAGTTTTACTATCGATTCAAGAAGAAAAGTTTATAAATGTGCGCCAGAATTACGACAAAGATTCATTATTGCAACTTTGACACATTCGCTGCCACTGACTCGCCTGAATTTATGTGTTCGAATGAATATGTTCCAAAGAAATATTTTTGCGTTCGCTGGTAATTACGGTCCAAAGTTTGATAAACATCTATGATCTTAGTATAAGGATTAGATTATTCAGCATTCGATATGTCTAACATGTTCTTTATCGATAAATCTCATTATCGAATTGTATATCACTTTCAATAACTTTCGTTAGTATAATACTTTATGGATAAATTTGAAGAAAAAGAATGAAAATGTAAACATACTAAACTTGTGCTCAGTACCAAAGATTTAAATTTAAAATTATAGAAAACTGACTGGCGACGAGATTATTTTGTTATATCCCTTTTTTGTAACTGGCAACTTCTGTAAATGTTTTTATGGTGCGTGCGTTGTAGTTTTAGATGCCCGTAAATGTTATTAGATGTAGTTAAAATAAATTAATAACTTTTATAAGTTTTTAAAGAGTATTGAGCTTTATATACTACATCACCTGAGTATTGAGAAGTAGGGATGTTGATCCATAATAGAGTTTGGAGATCGATATTCGACCAAAAATTGTATGATATTCCGCTAACTACTAAAATGGGCTAAAGTTTGCCTGTAGATAAAAATAAAGGTAATAAAATATTACGACATTTTAAAAATTGCTAAGAAAAAGTAGTGCTTTAAAATGTTAGTATTTACTTTATCTCAAGACGTTTTGAAAATAAAAAAGGAGGGAAACGTTTTATGCGTGAAAGTTGTAAAAATGCTCTCATGTATATTTGCATACAATTATATTTTACATAACACACAGGCATGTATACATAATACATATAACAGTAATCATAAGAGAGTTATCCTTGACTTGCCGGTACGTGCGGAATATCTAAATGACCGCCTTCACGACAGCAACTAAGGTTGTGATGTCTTTCTTCGTTCGTTTCAGTCGTTGTGATCGCCATTCTTTGACTAGATGCAATTCATGATTTTCGCCTTTCCAAGATATCTATTTATTTTCCTTTCTCTTTTTCAGTTCTTTACTGCACTGGTGTAAGAAATGAAGCGAATTGTTGAGAGACGAGTTGTTGATTTTTAAACATAGCGCCAAGCAGGGGGTTAAACTCCGGTCGTACTGAACACGGGACGTGCACTGGAGTAATAAATTAAGATAATTTTCATGTTTGATCTACGATCTCCAGAACTAAGGGACAGATTTTAATAAAATTTGGTGTGAACGTAGGTTGATATAATGCAAACAAAATAAACATTCGACACTCATAATAGACACGCATTTTTTTGCGTAACACTCTTGGAAGTCTGAAGATCTGAAACAGCGGTTGCATAATGCACAAAAGAAATGTGTTGATAGGGGGTATGGTCTCCTCTTAGGATAGGTAGCGGGTCCCGTTTTAACCTAAACACTGATTCTCGCCGTACTGTCATATGGAGAGAGTCTGGGACCCGCTACCTACCCACCAATGTCCGCGAAATCGACAATTAGGGCGGTGTAATGGTCATGTTAGGTGGCCACCCATCTCTTCACGTCTTAGGCAGAGACTCTGCGACTGGTGCGAAGCATAGGGATGAGGTCTCGGGGCCCTGTGTTCGCCTTTTCAGGGGTGCAGTGGGCCCCGAGTTCATATAAAAGGACGATAACGAGAGGTCTTTCGGTCGATGAATTTCTCGAGAGTGAGGACATTTGCTGGAAGGATTGGCCAACCAGATCTCCAGACCTTAACCCTATAGAGTGTGTCTGGGATGCTCTGGAGAGGACAACTCGCAACCCCCCCACCCCCACCCAGAACCATCCAGGAACTGAAAACATCGTTGGTGAATGAGTGGGAGCCGTTGCCACATGCACTGATAAACTGCCTGATTTCCAGTATGACATCACGTTGCAAGGCGTGTATAGCTGTAAGAGGGGATCATGTCCCTTATCAACCCATCTCATTTGTGTATTCTGCAATCGCTGTTTCAGACTCCCATGAGTGTTACGCACAAACATGCGCGTCTATTATAACCATTGAATATTTATTTTGCCTGCATTATATCAACCTATGTTCACACCAAATTTTATTGAAATCTGTCCTGTAGTTATGGAGATCGTAGATCAAATATAAAAATTCTCTTAATTTCTTGCATCAATGTATACTTCCCACTCTCTCTCTATATATATTTAAATAACTTATTCAAATTTTCAATCATTAATAAAATATTCTTTATTCATTCACACAAATTCAAATACATTTTTTTTTAACTTGTAGAGGATGAACACATGATGTTAATACATTTTTTTTCAAAGATTATTTCAATAATAAAAATTTCCAACAATTTATTTTTAATCGCCAAATAACAGCCAAGTTTACAGCCAAAGTTAAGAAATCCGTCGCCAAATGGTCGCAAAGCTTTGAGATTACTATCATACATGTTTCGAAAATTCATTGTGAATTTTGTCTTATTTAATTGCAAGAAATCTTTTTTGAAATTTTTAAAACAAGTAATTTAGAGAATATTTTTTAGTATATTGCGGTGTTTTGCTATTTTGCTGTAAATTCAAGAATTCATTTGAATCTTTCAATGAGTATAATGAAGAAAATCATTTAATATTTATGTATATTTAAAGAAGAAAAATTCTTAGTTCTGAGCGAAGAGGTTGCTAGATTTCGAAAAGTTGGTACAAATGTTTTTCGATGTGTTTCAAAGAAATTTTCTTCTCTTTTTCATAAATGTATTTATTGAGTGTATACTCCAAAAACATACTCCTTGCAAATATAAAACATAACTACCGAAAAGATCTTTATTATATATTCTTCTTCAATTAAATCTAAAAAATTATACATTAAAATCAAGCCTTTTCTTGTAAATACATATTCATATAATATTATTTTGTAAATGAGGATGATGATATCGTTGTAAATAAAAATATTCATAGCTGACATTAGGATTTTTTATGGAAATTTTTACGCTTGAAATCCTACTTAACCAGTTTCATCTCCAATCTATTTGATATGGGCCATTTTTTTTCTGCGATTGAAAAACATTTGTCTTCATTTCATCTTTGCTTCATTGATATTAAATGCATAAAAAAAGAAGTAAAAAGTAAAATGAAGAAATAAAAAAAATTATGCATCATTTGTTCAGAATTATCCACTGCCTATTTGAATTTCTAAGTAGTTGAAAATCATATTTCAATAACCAGTTCCGGTTCGTTGGAAAAGACTGCTTAATGACAAATCACAATTAAAGATGAAATGATTCATATGAGATATGAAAAACGTACTATCGTCAAATCTTGACGATCAACAATGAAACAGAAACTAAAATAAAACACAAATAACAATAAAAAAAACTGAATTTCATTAGAATAATGAAATGTATTGTTGTAAAATGCTCAAAAATACAATTTTTTTTTTTAAATTTGCGTTGACTTTTTTTTTCTTCTTTTCCTTCATTAGTTCAAGGCCACAGCGGTAAGTTCTCTGTGACTGAGCTGTAGGGTTTCAGGTTCAAGACCCGATTCCACCCCAGAACCTTTGTGTAAAGGGGTCTGTTGCACGTTAAATCCATTAGGCCAAACGTCCTCCCGCTGGTGTGGAGTGAAGAGGTGAGTGCCAGCTCAGGTGTCCTCTGATAGCGGTTCAAAATGACGAAGTCCGTCCCAAAATAGCCCTAGTGTTACTTTACAGCAGTATGTTAGTATAAATAAATGAAACTCAAAATTCATTTGTTGGAAAAATAATTGTAGAATTACATTTAAAAGATTTATAGAATTGTAATGCATTCTGTTGGCATTTCGGTAGCAAAATTAAAGAAGCCAATTAAAGTATCAAAGGGATTGCCAAAAAAATATGTATAAAACATAAGTGGTAGAAAAAACTCGAGACCGTTAAATATTCGTGTATTATACATTAAAAGCATAATTGCAAATATTTTCTTGTAAAGTTTTGCTGTAGCTCTGTTTACTCCTTCTCATGCTTTCGTAAACATTTATATTCAGTTATTTTTATATATTCTTTGAATAATAAATATATGAATAATACACTCGCCTGATGTCTGTTCCAATAATTCATTGCGGTCATTTGTATAATTTCATCTCAAGTAATAACACGTATAGTATTCGCTATAAAATGACATGCAATAATCACTATATCCTATCATATTGCACAATACTGCATATTATATAGCGTCAAACAATATTGTATAACATCAAACAACATATTCCACTGGATAGATCTTTAGAAAAAATGTTGACATGTTTTTTTAAAAACTATCAAGTTAAAAGTATCAGCAGATCCGGCCTTCTCTATGAAGGGGCTAGGGAGCAAGAAACCATTTGGGGCTCTAAATTTTTAGATAAGTAAAAAAAAAGAACATTTGCATATTTATTTAATGATGCGTGATTTAGTTTTTGCTATTAATGACTCCAGGAAAATGACAATTTTTTAAATTTTTTTTTCGGTGCTTAATATCGCAAGAGCGTTTAAGCATTATACCTGTATGCATGACCGAAGATAATCCTTTATTTAATTTTAATTTGCTGTAGAAGGTTCAGCATTTATTATATTTAGACACTAGCAATGTAAAGGATTGTAAAAAATATCACATTAAATATAGACGAAAGTAGATAGCTGATGATTTGCAAGTCCATTTGAACCCAGCCTCATTCTCGACTTCTGGGTTCCGGGCTCGATGCTCTGTTTGAACATGTCTGAAGGGGATTCCCATATTCATAGATGATCTTTCCCGCATTTTTACAGATATCGCTGCAATCTTTGGTTAATAAAGGCGTCAGCCGATGCTCAGCCAGCCACGTGGAAACAAGCTTGTAGACGTTTATAAGTGTAACATTATTATCGTTCAGAACACTGTTTTAATCCTGAATCACGTGGGGGGGCGCAGTGGTGGGACCCGGGTACATAGCACCCGCCCCATCCCCAGATGGTCGGCCCTGAGTATCAGTGCCTGATATTGGCACATTGAAACGAAGCGTTGCCGAGTCTGTATAGCTAAATGGTTATGACACTGGATTCCTAGTTATGAGATCATGTGTTCGAATCCCATTAAACTTAACATTTTTTCCCCTTGTTTTCATGTTGAAGAAGATTTTGGACCGTTCTTTCATTTACCAGATAAGTGTTCTGGACTTTTCTTACTATCTCCAGAAAGGCATTCTGGAACTTTGCCTACTTGTACAAAAACTGAAGATCTCTTAGTCACCGTGTTCTTAGTTCAGAGTTGAATTAATAAATTGATTTAACTCTACTTCCTGTGTCTTCTTGAGTTCGATCTACGTGACAATATGATATTCACTTCAGAAAAAATTCATATCGATATTTGATTACCTGAAATTGTAACTAATTTCAACTTTTGTTATTATTTTTACCAGCATTTCATCAAACCGGTGTCTTATCTGACACAAAGGATAAATTTTCATTACTTTATTATATTTCTTTTAGAACAAAGATTGTGTTTTTCCACACGGAAATTAGAATTAGATTTTCGACAAGCATAATGTTATAAAGTAAAGAACAGAAACAAATATCGCAAATTAGAAAAGCGGGAAGTGGTATCAATCAAATAAATAACTCAAAAACGAAACAAAACAAACACTAGTAAAGTAAAAGGTGGGAGTGAGGTATCGAACAGGCTGGTGACCGTGAAGCTAATGAAACACTTTAAGGGAATGTTGATTGGATTGGACGAGCCTTTCTCTGAGGGGGGGGGAAGGGTTGCAAGGTTTCCCAGCGCCTCAAAGGACGGTTAATTACTTGCTCAAGGAACATCACCCTTCATGCGGAACTCACCCCTCAGGCAAAAGTGGGATATTCCCAAAGTCGGACGATATTGGTAACGCCCCAGCAAGTCATGAATCATGAGAAAAGAATCCAGCCATAATACTGGTGAACAAACGAGATATTCTGCAATTTATCAAACAGTGTTTTAATCGGAGAAACGATGGAATAAATTTAATTCTAAAAAAATAATGCGCTCAGTTGCAAACATGCAAAAATATACCATGCTCCTATAATTTCTTTTATTATTTTTGTTTGCTTAAAATTTAAAAATTCGATATAATGGTGCAGCAAATAATTCCTTATATCCGTTTGAAAATATGTATTCAATTATATGTATTAAAATTTGTATTAAATATGAATTAAATATTATATTTGTATTGAATTAAATTTTTATATTTATATGTATTAAAATTTTATATTTA
>JAPMOQ010024889.1:45210-65509 GCA_026543055.1 Argiope trifasciata | reverse complement strand
TATATATATATATAACCATAAAAGCATTTAATAATTAAAACTCATTTCCTGAGTCAACAAAAATTAAAAAGAAAACTAATTATGTCGAAATTAAAGTTTAATTCATAATTAAACAAAAAAAGTTCACAAGAATGAAATCTAAATGAAATAAAACCTACTTATGAAACAAATCTAAATTTATATAATTAAGTGAACGAAACGAAAGCGAAACTAAAAATTATTTCGGATTCGAGCAAGTTTAAAATTTAAAATTTAAAAACCTATCAATTAATTTATAAAGTTTAAAACCTATTAAAAACCTATTCTTTTTCTATTTGTTGTAATTTTGATTATGTTGTATTCCATCTTACTTAGCTTATATTGTGTATATATATCTATATCTATCTATATATCATTCATGCATTTTGTTTCTCCATCCATACTTATGAGAAAATCAAAATACTACTTTACTATTTCTACAGGGATTATGAATATAACAAAAACTTTTTATATCGAGTATAGAAGAGGAAATAAATCCTTAAGCTGAAATTTTAGGCAGAAGTATTTGGCTTACAAAATTAAACAAAGATATTTATTAAAAAAAAGTAGTGATCTGAGGGCGGAAAAGAGTGCTGCTAACAAAGCAGTGCGTCTGAGATTGCCATGCTCAAAGAGTTTTCTTTGAAATTAATTGTCGATATTTACTTTTATAGGCGATAAACATTTTTTTTAAATGCCCGATTTGTAACTATCGTCTCTAAGAAAGCCGTATAGTTCATGCCCTTACTTTTTGCACGTCTAAATATCACTTTGTCTATCTTCCAAATAATGACTTTTAGGCATAGATAGATGAAAATATGCTTGAAATAGCATGGGCCAGCTTCTTCACAGAGTTAAATGCATCTGAAAACGAATTCCCAGTTCCCAAAATTTTGCTACTGGCATTTCAATCCAATCCAACATTTTCCTAGTTTCAATAAACTTTTGAGTCCATATTGAACTAGACTAGAAATCAATCAGAAATAACTTATATTAGCGTTGTAAGATGTTCAGAATAAATGATGAATGGGACTCATCTGCCAAGTCTTTAATGTTATTCATTCTGAAAATGACTCACAGGCATGGATGAAAATGTGCTTAAAAGGGCATGAGCTAGATTCTTCAGACAGTTAAGTGTTTGAGTCGAATTCCGTGTTCCCAAAATTTCATTCCTGGCATTTGTTAGTTATGTTGCCTGGTAATCTTTCTGTTTCAATCCATTCCAACTTCTTCCTTGTTTCAATAAATGTTTGAATCCATACTGAACTTGATTCAAATTCTTCGATTTCTAACCTATCGAATTGGGATAAATTCAGTTAATTAAATGAAGTCCCACGCAAGCCGTTTCATAATCAGTAAAATGCAAACCGTTTTGATCGGTGGCATGCTCAGAATATTGTGTCAAATGCCACTGGTTCGCCATTCTTGGACTAGGCATATTCCTATTTAGACATAAGTAGAATTGCCGAACACAGCGTCATAAAATTATCATCCAGATGTTCTATTATGTGCTTCAGAAATTAATAGCTCCTATTGAACTCAATTATTTTTTCACATCCAGTCCACTCTTTAAAATATTCCTTTCGATTACAATTGGTGAATCAGATGAAACTATTTTCAAAGAGGAAAAAAAAGTGTGACACTGATCACGATTTTACTCGGTTCTTCACGGATTCTCTTAAGACACAAACAAATACTGAAATTTGTGAAACCTGCGAAATCTGAAGGTTATTCCCAGCACTTGCACAACTCATTTACTATCTCGAATAACTAATTTTTAGCTGCGTTGTTTTCATTCGTTAATGCAGATGCTCTTACTTCCTTCATCAAAATTTTCTTTAAAGGAATTAATAGCCTTTTTTAAAAATATTTTTTTAAATTTATTTTGTCACAATCTGCAAGAGTTCGAGCATTGCGCAATTCGAGCAAGTGTCCGCCACAAAACTCGAATTATTGAGAAAAAAATCGTTTTCTTCGGGTTTTTCTTCTTTTTTCTTTTAAAAATGTCCTCGTAATTTTCGTCTCAAAGTCAGGTGCAATGCAGCGGAACAGCCTCGGTATGTTTTGCAATCCTTAAAAATAATTACTTGCATCAGGTCCCCAAGTATTGTGAAACGCCGCTAATTCTTGGTGCATTGCTTCCAACGACAAATCGGTGGAAGATTTGCCTCTCATCGATATTTCCAAGCGAATGATTTAAATCTCGACTCGTGATGTAACTGCGGGATTTGGCCAACACGGGTGAATGACAGAGGAGTGTTCGAAATGGTTTAAGCAACCCGAAATCGATAACTATTCAAAGAAAAACAGTGCATTAGTAACATTAAAAGTGATCCCAAAATATTTTATTTTTTTTCTAACTAACTGGCGAAAAGAAATAATTTTGGAAATATCATTTGAAATTTGATATAGTTACCTTGTTTCATTAAGAATTATAGAAAGAATAATATTTATTTTCCTATTGGCAACGAATACCTTCAATGAAATTGAAGCATATATAAAGGAGAAACATAAATAGTGTTTATTCTATTTTTAGTATTCCATTCTACAAACAAATATCCATTTGTACAAATTAGATTCCTTTATTCTTTTAGAATTGTAAAGCTTGGTGTTTTTTCAGTATGCTGATGAAAGATAATATTTTTTGTATCTCGTGACTCGTTTCATATTCACCCAGAATTTTCAAGTATAATGTTAAAAAATGTGATTGTACAAATGGATATTCAATATAAAAATCTTTCACTATTGATTAAATATAGAAAAAATATTTATACCATAAAATGGTTAATATAATTGAAAAGATAATTTTTTGAAAACTAAAGTGGTGCAAAATTATTTGTAATCTTATATTTTCGGAAGTTACTTCAAAAAACTCTGAAATTTATTAAATGTTTAGTTATAATTTCAAATCTATAGAAGTGGTTCCCCTAAAACTTTCACTCACACTCTCTAATAAAATTATTACCTCAGAGAAAAACTTACATTGCATTCACATACAATAGCTACGAAGTATTAACCTATAGCTTGAATTTGGCATCTTTACTGAGTCTGTTGTGTCTCCTTGGCAATTTATTCGGCGGTTAATCTATGGTTAATAGAGGCGGTAAATAGATTTGCAAATATTTTTTATACTTTAAAATGATTATATTATACCTATAACCATCCCATAACTGCAAATAATAAGTAGTCGAAGTTTTATCAAAATTTTACCAGCGGTACGGTAGCGCATTAGAGACATACAGACAAACATTCAAATAAGATTAAAAATATTTTGTTTAATTTTAGCTTTAAGATGTTCGTACAAACTTGAAGGCTAGTAGTCACTGGGGGCCATATCTGGATAATATGGAGAGTGAGAAGTTTAATTCCTTCAATTTCACCATTTTTTTCATCCACTTGTGACATGGGGAATTGTCTTGGCAGAACTATACTTTTTATTTCCCATGCGAGCTCGTTTTTCCATGGATTCTACAATCAATGAATCCAACAAGGCCTTGTAATATTCGCAATTGATATGGTACCTCTGTCTTTCTTATGGCAGTCAATAAGGCGGAAATAGCCTGGTTGGTAGGGTCTCTTGAGTTGCGATTTCGAAAACCGCTGTGGATGTGGTGGCTGGCGCATATCGTGGTCACAATGACCTCTATGTCGAGATTAATATCACTGGATGTACTGGATCAGAGGGGATCGTTCTCTGATCCAGATCTAAATTTCGATCTGTGGATGAGTGAATGAAATGTTTGAATGAAGTCCTCTCCGTAAAAAAGGTTGTGACGCGTGAGTAACTACTTGTTTTTCAGTAGCGTGAGTAACTAAATGGCGCTACTAAAAAACAAGGGACGCATGAAATTCGGTTTAAATAGCTGACTCTCTAGTCAGCGGACTTGTAAATGACAAGTACCATTAGAAACGATAGCAACAATTTTGATCGCAAGTTAGTATACTGAAATTCGTTAGCATTGAATTTATTTCAATTATAATACAATAAAAGCATCTGTATATAAAATTATATATCAAACTTCATTGTGTTTTTTTTTGGTTATGGCATTCATAAACATGCGGACAGACTGATTTCTCTTTTGACGTATTTAGCTATAATTTGTTAGAAATTTGTACATTTAGAATTCTGATTTTGGCTCTTCTCTCTAATTCTACCCGCTTTTGCGCTATCTTTTTCATAGTCAAACAAACCGGAATAATTCCTAAAACAAGTTTGATCTGAAAATGGAAATTTTCAAAATGTAAATAAATAAAATCTAGGTCGAATTTCGCACAATCTCTATATTTTTTCGTAATTATTCGTTATATGCACTGCGTAAGAGAAAGTGAACGAGATTTGAGAGAGTCAAAAACTTCGGTTTTATACTAACAGTTAATAAAATTTCAAATTTATTTACTGCAGATTTCAAAAATAGTTTTTACTGTTCACTTAAGTAACTCAAATGAGTGTAATTCCTTCTCATTTGTTTGAGACATTTCACTTTTACGTCAATTTTTTTTTTTGGGGGGGGGATTGTTTGAAAGAAGTTTCTAGAACAGTCCTTTCAAGGAAAATGATTTTGAAATCATTTTTCTGACAGTGTTTTACTTCATTAATCGTTCTACTATGTTAATGGATATTGCATGTAAACAATGAAACCCTTTCTTATTGTATCGTTATATAAATTTGTTTCAGAAAACTGAACTTTGAGTTTAAGTTTTAAACATTAACGTTTTCTTTGTTACCTCAAGGAAGATTTAATGTAAAGTAACTTACTAGAGGGACATTCTAGATAATTGGAGATAATTTCTGTACAGTTGAATGAAAACGTTCGTTGCATTTTTATTATTTTCAAAATTGTACTTCACATATACAGATCAAATCAAAGATTTTTTAGTCCTCTTTTCTATCGAAATGCACTGAGAAAATTTAAATTTATTTAAATGAAGTACAATAATTAGTATTTAAAATTCTGATTGCCTGAAATGTATTTATGAATTAACTAGCTGGTCCCCGGCGCATTGCTGCCGCCGAAAAAAAATTAAGTGAAATCAATCAATAATTTGGCAATGTTGTATCGAAATGGGATGAAAGATACGACAGTATATAAAATACGAACAAACAAATATTCTTTTTCATATATTAGATTTGTGTATTTGATTTTTTTTTTTTTGGATATTTGTCTTTTAGAATTGTAAAACTTGGTGTTCTTTCAGAATGGTGATTAAAGAAACTATTCATAAAATCTCGTTTAATTTTAGAAAAGGGGATTAATATATTTTCTTTCAAAATTGATTAAACATAGAAAATATATTTAAACCATAAAATGGTCAATATAGTTGAAAAGATATTTTTTTTTTTTTTGAAAATTAAGATAGTGTAAAATTATTTGTACTATAATATTTTTGGAAGTTATTGAGAAAAACGCTAACGTTAAATTAAAATTTAAAACCCCCAGGATTGGTCTCCCCAACACCTTCGCTCATAATCTGTAATAAAAATGCTACCTTTGAGAATAACTTGCATGATATTTACGTGCCATACCTTCAAAATATCAATCTTTCACTTGTATTTAGCATTTCTACTGAATCTTTTGTTTCTCTTCGGCGAGTTATTTGGAAATAAATCCTTGATAAATAGATGCGGTTGAGGTTCAAATTTTTATTTTTCATTTTAGATAATTGTACTATGCCTATAACCATTCCGCAGGTGTAAACAGCAAGCTGACCCAGTCTCATCGGAATCGGATGAACGGTTTAGAAAGGCATAAGAGACATACAAACAAACATTCATTTTTATTTATATAGATAATTGAAAACAAGAATACAAATTTATAAATTTTAAAGAAATGACACTTAAGAAAGACACTTCTTTGAGTTGGCAAATCTTGTATTCCTATCAAATCCATATCCGTTTCTTGATCTGATTTTGAACTAAATCCAATTTATTTGTTATTTAATTATTCATTGATTTTTCATTAATTTTTGTTTTTCAAAGCTTAAGGTAACCGACTACGTTCAAAGGAAAAATTTTGAAAAATTTGATTTTTTAAAAACTATTTTTAGTTCTTAGATGTATTATCACTTATAAACACTATAAATACAAAAGCATTATTGTGAGAATATAACATATTTTGATAAATAGGAAAATTTAGTGAAATTTAAACAAAACGGTTAGCATTCTACACAAAATTGTAATACAACAATTCTATTTTTCTTTGTGCACACGTTATAGAATATAACGATAAGTGAAATGAACCAAAATATAAGAAACATTTTGAGATGCAAAGAAGTGACGGGTAAAAATATACTTATATATGCATTTTTTTCCCTAAATTCTCAACTTAATTTTTCTAAAAACATTTATAAATGGAAAAGTATTTAACCAACGAGAAAACTTTTGGTTCTACAACGAGAAAAATTTTGTAAATTTTATTATTTAATTTTTAGCTTATTTTTTATGGAAATGTAAAAACTTAATTTATTGAGTTTCCTCCGTTTTTTTCTTTTTTCATTTATTGTATTCTTTACCTAAGCCTCTAAGAGCACAAAGGTTAGCTCTTCTTTCTCTGAAATTTGTTGTGTTTTGAAAAGGCAAATCTATTGCCGTATTTTTTCATACCTTTGACAGGTGTTTTAGCAATACTTTGGGTTTAATTTACAGGCACAATATACGCATCACGAAATACTATCGAAAAAACAGAATCAAAAATAAAATATATTTTTTAAGCAATAAAAACTTAATTTATGGAGTTTCCTCCTTTTTCTCTTTTTTCACTTGCTGTATTCCTTACCTAAGCCTCTAAGAGCACAAAGGTTAACTCTTCTTTCCATGAAATTTGATGTGTTTTTTAAAGGCAAATCTATTGCCGTAGACCCTCTTTCCATACCTTTGATCTGTGTTTCAGCAATATTTTGGGTGTAATTTACAGATACAATATACACATCACGAAATATTATTAAAAGAACAGAATCAGAAAATAAAACATGCTAACCTATTAAATTTCAAAAAGTATGGTCATTGGCCTTTTTTTGGCAAAGATCTGCAGAGCGTGCTCTATTGAAGGCAATTCATTCAGTAATCCAGACACAGGAATGAAATGCCGGCAGTCCTAATTAATTGGATACATCATTCAATAAACGCTTTGTACAAAACAAAGCGTTTATTTATTGAAACAAATACCTGTTTTCATCACAAATTTATAGAATATTGTCACTAATGTTGAGCTTCTTGTATAAAGAATGAACTTTTACCGTTTCAAAAATGATAATTTTGAAAATTACCATTTCTATTCAGATTCAAACTACACTCATCAATCTAACTTGTATTTCTCAGAAAAGAAGGATTTGTATTTTACAAAGGTAAGTTCAATTGTAAAATTTTAGATGTCGATTAGATAGTTCTCACTCAAATGTTGTGACAGATTATGGACAACAGGATTACAGAATGAATTCCAGTTATAACCGATTTACTTTCTATACTATTTTTTAAAAAAATTAAATTCCTTTTAAAACTTTTTTTCCTACTTTTTTAAATAAATCTTTGTATTAGGAAGTATATATTTAGGTGCAATATTAAAGGAAATAAAAGTTTATTTCACTCTTTTGAGGTAGTTTCAAATCATTTTTTTCTCATTTGCTCCACTTTTTTTGCACGAAAACATGCAAATTATGTGAAATATGAAATTTCTGTATGAGACAATCAAAATAAGCGTCAATAAAAACAGTATATTTGAATTTTTCAAAATAATATGTTTCGATATTCATAGTTTCTATTAGTCCGCAACATCGCAATAATATAAATAAAAAACTATAGAATAAATGAGTTCTTTAATAAAAATGCATCTGTACCTTAAATTTGAAAGATATTAATTTGATTAGATTTGAAAGATTAAATTTACCTTAAATTTGAAAGATTAATGAGCGAATCCTGTTAATAAGAATTCTGTTGTTGGTTTTATTTACAATGGCATTTGTCATTGAAAAGCCCGCTAATTGCTGTCATCGATTTTAAGCCGAAATGAGCGTCCCTTGTTTTTCAGTAGTACCAACTAATGCCAAGAGTACGACTTAGCCACTTCATGCTTCACATTCGCTTGCACAATCCTTTTTACAGGGGTGACACATTCACACTACTCACAGATAGAACAGAGAATAACAGCCATGCCCGAACCTGGGTTCGAGTCCAGGTTAATGAGCGGAGAACATTAGGAAGACTCGCTACCCCTAAGCCAGGACGCCGGCAATAAGAGTTCTAAATGGGAGAAAATACAGATACTTAATATGAGTTACATAATTATAATCATGCATAATAATTGAAATAATTACATTGAAAATTATAAAAAAACATTATAAAAGGTTGAGTTTTGATTCTATACTGAGTTTTAAGACTTTAAATAAATAAATAAGAACCTTCATTCCGTGAAGGAGGGCCAAATAAAATAATAGGATTTTCTTCCCTTGAGTAAACCGATTTGACAATTTGAGATAATCAAACATCCCGTTTTGCTGAATAAATTAACATCTTATTTAATACATGTCTGTGGAAATCGTTTGTCCTTTATAGAAAATTCATTTATTTATTTCCGATTCGTAGTCTTTTGTCTTATATGTTCATTGAATAACTCTAATGGGGTATGGCTTTATCATATTTTAAATATCAAACATTCTGTGAACTCACATGATTGAATTAAACTCTTTTCCAGAAATGTGAAGAGATTTGGATTTTCTGACTACTTTAATTTTTGGTTTAGTATACAACCATGCTTAATGAAACATCTACTTGATCTATTTTGTTAATTGAAATTCTAAAAATTTGGGTGCAATAAAGATTAACGTTGCTGGGTATAGAAGTTTTGGCTCTCTTCTCATTCATTTAAAACAGAGGTTCCAACTTTTTTTGAACTGGCGCCCCCTTTTCTAATGAATATTTCAATATCACCCCCCTCCCACTCCAGATAAATAAGAGCATACATAATGCAGGATGAAAACAAGAATTAAAAAAAAATTCTAATCGATAGAATATTGTTGGAATTGAAACGCTACTGAATTTCTTTATTAAAAAAAAAGAATAAAAATTTTAGCTTACCTGCCATAAGAACAGGCAGGGATTTTGATGATAAGAATTAATTTGTTATAAACTATTGTTTTCTAAATAAAATCTCCAAGACGACAGTTTCAGGGACCCATCAAAACGCATACTTAATTATATTAAAAAGTATTTTTATAAAAATTTAAAGACAGCGAATTTCTAAGTTAACTAATGAGAAGGCTTAATTTGTTGCATTTTAAAGAGCTTGTTAATATCAGGCTGGATTTCACTTAAAAACAATCGTAAGTGGCCGCGTTCAGTAATACGGAGCCGATTTCTCTTTTTCGTTACCAATGTTGCCTCAGCACTCAATCCACGTTCTGCTGAATACGATGAGGGGAATGCTATCAGTAGTCGTTGAACAATCGACCATAATCCTGAATGCAGTTGCGAAATAGACTTCTGCAGCCAAAATTCTTAAATTCAATTTTTAGATCCTCATTTGTCGTCAGTTCTATTAGTTCTTCTAACTGAGGTGATCCTGCTGTGTTGACATTGGAAAAATGATCCAAAACCCAGTCTGGTTAGTCCATGCTTAAAATGGCCTGGAATCGCCCCTTGAAGTTATTGTACCCTATATTTGGTTAATCCTCTAACGCCTCCTTCGTGCCATATCAACGCCCCCTATTTTTCACTGTGTCTTTTACCGCTCCCCTGAAAGCCTCAAACACTCACAAGGGGGCGTTATCACCCACGTTGCGAATCTGATTTAAAGCATTACTTATTCATTTAATTCATTATTCATTGTAATTTGTTTCACTATCCGATCATGCATATTTATGGGTGTATATCGATTCCACAAACTGAATCTCTCTTGGAAACATATTATAAACATTAAGTTCAAATGATGCTGTGGTTTGAACTTCATTAAATCACTTCTTGCCGCATAAAAAGTGCCATCACGTACGAAGGTCACCTTCTGAAGCGTTTGTGAAACTAAATAATTATTTTTCTCTCGTATTGTTTTTCTGTCCTAATTGGTTGCTTCCCCTTTTTTTTTTTGTTAATGTTTTGTGTATTGCTCTCTCGTGCTATAACACGAAAGCTGATATGATATATTTAAGTACTTTCGAAGAAGACATATCGAATTTCCTTCGCATTCATCGATCGTTTATTTAGGATTAGACGGATTCTTTAATTGAATTTATTTTATATCTACCTTGTTTGTATTACACGACTACATCGATTTTTTTATACTATCGCAATTTTAGACAAAATATCTGGCTTTTTATATAAAGGTTGTAAATGAATAAATTTAAATAGATATATAAACATAGATAAGACTAAAACAATGGATTTTTTTATAAATGTGCAAAATTTATTAAAAGTATAAATATTGAGTTTTAAAGGGTTACTGTAATTTATTTATACTGATATTACTGTCCATTATGAAAATCTGGGATTTATTTCAGATATGATAAAATTGTGGAATGCAATTAGTAGTTTAAATAATTAAATTGTTATATAAAAATAATTGTGTATCGCAAAACTAATGCATATGTGTGCTATCATAAAAAGTGCTTAAATAATCCTTTTTGGAGCCATACCTAATTTTAAAAATATGTTAGAAAAGCTTAAATCTGTTTATTATTACATTTTCTGACATTTTTATATTTTATCCAAATCCTATAAATATGTTTGCTCTTTTTTTTTGAAAGCTTACTTTCACTGTTTAAATTTTTATTTACAAATGCTGTGTATGCAGATTCTTATTTCTCTAGATATCGTAACTAATTTGTGATTTATCAAAACACCTCAGAAATTATGTTTATCCTTTTCTGTTGCAATATCGCAAATACTGAAACGCATTATAAATATTTGATTTTAGTGTAATTATAAATTTTAAGATATTTCTCCTTTAACACGTTCACTGCCACTACCCTCGCCTGATATCAGGACCATCTATTTAATAAGATGCTCCCTTTTTGCAATCTTTTAACTGTAGCAGAGAAGGCGTCATCTAATCACATTGATGGTTTGGTCCTAGAAAAGAACGCAGTCTACGAGTTAACTTCTCGGAGTTGGCAGTCAACGTGATCCCTTCTTCGATATCTTTTAACTGTAGAAGAGGAGGTGTCATCTAATAACATAGAAGAAGGCAATCTACGAGTTGTCTCGTAGTCGGCAGTCAACGTGACTCTTTCTTTGCTATCTTTTAACTGTAGTAGAGAAGGTGTCATCTAATAGCATAAATGGTTTGGTCCTAGAAAAGAACACAGTCTACGAGTTAACATCTTGGAGTTGGCAGTCAACGTGATCCCTTCTTCGATATCTTTTAACTGTAGAAGAGGAGGTGTCCTCTAATAACATGGAAGAAGGCAATCTACTAGTTATCTCGTAGTCGGCAGTCAACGTGACTCCTTCTTTGCTATCTTTTAACTGTAGTAGGGAAGGTGTCATCTAATAGCATAGATGGTTTGGTCCTAGAAAAGAACACAGTCTACGAGTTATCTCGTACTTGGCAGTCAACGTGTTAAACTTATTGTACTTTGATTTTATAAAAGCAAAACGTTGTTTGTATTTTAACCTTGAAGTAACATTTTCTTTAATAGATCATTTGGCAATAAACACAAATCACTTGTTTTGGCGCAGCATGGGCCTTGAGCCATAAAAATCCAAACATCCATCCATCCAAATCAGCCCATAGGGTATGTTTTGAGTTATTTTCTCTGACAATGCGTTTTCGTTAAAATTAATTCTTTCTGTTCAGTGTTCACGGCAGAGATAATTGCTATTTTATACGCACTGGAAGACATTTATTATTGTCTACAAAAGCAATTCACTAATTACACAGACTCCCTTAGTGCATTAGTCTCTTAAATCATTTCATCCTCAATATTATCATCGTATTTTATATAAACTGTCAATTATGAATTCTGAAGACGGAAAAGACATCCCATAAAAGATAAAAGAAACAAAATTTTATCTCGAACAATTTCAAAGGAGTACAATACGCGTTTCTTCTAAGCTATTTGAGATTTTGTAAAACAGTTATATAAAAATTAAGTTATGTTTAAAAGCAAATTATTCCTTTAGGGTAAGTTCGGAGGAAAAAAATTTGAAAAATTGGATTTTTTAGAAACTATTTATGGTTTTTAGATGTATTATCAATAATAAATACTATAAATACAAAAACAATTCTTTGAAAATATAATATATTTTGAGAAATGGGAAAATCTGTAGTAAATTTTAATGAAATTTAATCGAAACGGTTTACACTCTACACAAAATGGTAATGCAGCAATCTTATTTTTTCTTTGCACATAAGTTATAGAATACAATGATGAATCAAATGAACCAAAATCTAAGAAACACTTTGAGATGCGAAGAAATTATGGGTGAAAGTATGCGCATGTATGCATTTTTGTGATAAATTTACGATTTAATTTTTCTAAAAACACCTATAAATGAAAAAAGTATTTCACCAAAGATAAAACTTTTAGTTCATTTCATTGCCCGTATTATTTAAAACACACGCTGAAATTTTTACGTAAATACCACTATTAGTTTTGGAGATATGTTAACGGTGGAGAATTTTTATGAAAATGAAAGTTTTCAGAAAATTGAAGTTAGACAAAGGTGATAAATATGTGATCGTGGATGGTAGGTCAGGCCTTCCTTTTCTTAGAAAAGATAAACTGTTTTGGGAAGATAAAAGTCTGAATTACAATAAATAAGAAGAATTTTTTAAAAATTCGCCAATGTGGGCGATAACCATTATTTAAACGTAGTCCTTACAAATTAGACGTAGACCAAATTAGATAAATACCTTAACAAATTAGAAGTAATAAAATCGTTTCTAATTGAGCTGCAAACGAATCACTTAATCCTTAACGCTTGCCGAGAATCTCAAAATCCGCCGGGTTTACTAAACCGCTCACAGTTCAAGGTTCCGTCGAGGATTTGCCAGTGTTGATTTTTAGGTGACACGGAATCGCTGCCTAAATCAGCATAAGGCACACTGGGTCAAGTTCGCTTCCTGCAGGCTTTCAAGAGGTGAAGTTCATAAGCAGCAGCACGAAACCGTGAAGCAATCGCGGCTGATACCAAAACAGCAGCTGCTCTTGCGACAGAGGGTGTTTAGAAGAGAGTAGAAACAACATTTCGAATGTTTCTTTTCGTATGGATCGGTACAACCGTCAATGAAAGTCGTGGGCGAAATATTATAATTTTTTTATACCTTTTTGATAGCTCCGTTACAAGATACTTAGACCCATAAAATTATCATTCAATTCTTTGTTTCTTTATGAATGTGAGTTTCATAATAGGTTTAAGTGGTCAGGGTTGTTGTATGCACGTCCATAACAGACCTAGCTGGTATCTTTTTCTGGGTGGATATCAAGACAAGAATAATGAAAGCCATTTTTTGATTCTTGCCAATGCAATGTGTCGAAGTCATCTAACAGCATCCTAAAGTAATTTTTTATCTTATGGTATGCAGTAAATTACTAAGTTTGAAAGCTGGTTCATTGATTTTTTTTAAAATATATACATTTTAACTTAAAGAAGTCACTTTTCCCCCAATAAATTTTAATTAAACTATTGATTTTCAAGTGAAATAAAATAAATTAATAAAGTAAATTTAAAGAACAACTTTATACAGATAACATGAAGACTAATGTTAGACATCATTCCAACTATTGTGTGCCTGTACAAATTAGAAATTAAGATAACATGTTTCGAAAAATATACTAATAAGCACTTTAGCTATTAATTAATTAATAATTAGTGTAACGTAGTTTTTTCTCGTTGAAATGAGTTTAAACATATATTTATGAATTACTGTAGAAAAATTGGATTTACAAAGTTAAAATTTAAAAAAAAAAATGTTATGTGTACGTACACTTTGATAGAAGAATTAATAGAAAAAAAATGTTCCAAATATTATTTCTAGAAAACAATTTTCATAGAAAAAGATTGTTCACATTTAATAAAAAGATACAAAGTACATTCAGCTGTAATAGGAATGCATCCTGTTGAAAATTGTTAGTAAACAGTGAGACAACTTAAGCTGATAATATGGATAAGCGACCCAGTGAATAAACTTAGTTGGTCTGAATATAATTCTATCATCTTCCTACAAAATGTCAGTTTTGAATTCTTGCTGACAATAATGATGTCACATATTCCTACATAATGTCGATATGAGTTATTACTGACTCATATCAACTATAAAGTCAAAATGTATAAATTCAAGACACTAAAACCATTTAATCGCGGTACTTTTCCATTATACCGGCACAGGCAAAAAGACGCCAATAATGATGCAACCAACACCAAACGGCACTAATTATTTCCAAATTTTTGAAAATAATTAGTGTTTCTGAATGAACAAGACAATTAATGTTCTACTCCGTTGAGTATTTTAAAATTATAATGTAACTTATTTCAATTTTTCAAAAAAATAAAATAAATTACTTCACGAATAACAAAATTTTTTTAAATTAAAAATAAGCATAAAAATTGTATTATTTAGATAAAAATTATTTATAAATAATAGCTGGGATGTAGCAGTATATTTTGCAAAATATCAAAAAGGAACACTTCTTTAAAGTAAATTAAGGTTATTATTTTTTCCTTCCAAACTAAATTTTTTAAATTTCAATTTGTTATTATAAATTGGTTCGCAAGTTACACATAAAGAAATTAACATGGAATTCTCCAGCTATGCATTTTTAAAAGATTTAACAGTTTACAATATAATTTTAAATATTATAAAAATTTTGAATAATATTTGAATGCATTATATAATAATTTCACAATTACATAGAGAGATAATGTTTCAAACGTTATTTTCTTTATTTCAGGAGGGCAAGAATTTCTGTGCATTGATACTGTGATTGCACTGATTCATTTCGAATGTAAAATAAAATTCTTAATTATTTTTATTATTCTATTCACGCCTTTTCTTTTATTAAGCGAAGCACCAGAAGCAATAATTCGTGAAATGTAAGTGGCCAGAATTTCGAAACGGCTGATACCAACTGAATACTGATCGTAAAATTACGAGGAAGTAGTAATATCTCAAGTTGTCATGAAAAACATCTTTCATTGGTTCCGCCCGGTTAGGTGGGAAATCTGTTAATAATTTCTGTTTCACTTGCATTTCCCTCGAAACATGACTGAAATCTAGCAGTTACCGCTGAGTCGGCAAGAAATTACCATATTTCTCTGAAAATGGTAACTGGCGAGAGAAAAACGAGTGGGATTTGCTTAGTTTTCCATCATTGTTTCATACTTTCTTTTGTTCTGGCATTAAAATACAATTAAATTGTATCTATTTATAACTGAAAAATCGGAGAACTGCAGTGCATGTTACACTCGAAAGGCAAGGGCGTAAATTATACATTCTTAATTGGTAATTAATGACCTATAAATTGGTTAATTGTTCTCTGAATAGGCATGAAAGAAATGATAAATTTTTAAGAAAATGATTTATGTTTTTCTTTGATGATTCAAATCAATTGCAGTAAATGCGTAGGGAAAAGGATCAGCCTCAAAAGGGTATTTTAAGATCCCCCTACTGTTGCGTGTATCGTAAGTATTTTGTGGTCAACCTTTTAATGTTCAGTGTAAGAAAAAAATATATAATTACCACGATCTCACATTATAATTCGTTTTGGAAATAAATTAGTCATATTTGCACTTAAATTACGAAACCATAACTGGATAACTAAAATATCAGCAGCATCTATATAAATAAAGATGAATGTTGGTCTCTCGTGCGCTGCCATACCGCTCATCCGATTCTGATAAAACTTCCACAACATATTGCTTGCACTTAAGCAAAGATTATAGGCATAATACAATAATCTAAAATAATAATAAAAAAATCGAATCTATTTACCGCATCTATTAACCACGGATTAACCACCAATTAACTCGTCATGGAGATACAACAGATTAAGAAAAGATGCTAAATTCAAGCTAGACGTTAATATTTCGTAACTGTTGTATGTAAATACTATTGTATCTTTTTCTGAGGTTATAGTTTTATTACAGAGTGTGCGAGAAAGTTTAGGGGGAACCAATCTTATAGGTTCGAAATTTTAAAAAAGCATTTAAAAAAATTTGAGCATTTTTCGCAGTAACTTCCGAAAATATTATAGTACAAATAATTTTGCACCATCTTAATTTTCAGAAAATTGTCTTGTGTGGTACTATAACTAAACTAAGCTGCTACTAAAACTATATTGTGGTATAAATATATATTCCATGTTCAATCAATTTTAAAAGAAAATATTTTAATCACATTTTCTAAACTTATATTTGAGAATTCTGAACGAATATGAAACAAATCACGAGATACAATAAATAGTTTCTTTCATTACCATTCTGAAGGAACACCAAGCTTTACAATTCAAAAAGAATGCATAAATCTAATACATAAAAAATAATATTTGTTTGTAGAATATAAAAAATACTATTTACGCTTCTCCTTTACATATCCTTCCATTTCAATGAATGCATTCATGACCGACAAGAAAATAAATACCATTCTTAATTAAACAAGATAACTGTATCAAATTTCAAACCAACTTCCAAGATTATTTCTTCTGCGGCAGCAACGCGCCGGGTACCAGCTAGTTTAATATATTAATAAAGATTATTTATTTTTATAGATGTTACTTATGGTTGGAAACCTATAACAAAAGTTAAAAATGAATTTCTACAAATCGGTGACATGATAGATCTCGATGTTGAAGGCATGTTTAGGCAAGAGATAATTTAATTACGACGTTCTGCGTAAACTCGAGCTGTCGAATTTCGAGGAAATAACTTTCCTTTATTTTACAATTTATCTAAAAATGCTTAGAATTAATTTGTAGAAAGATACAAACACGTCTTAGTAAAATATTCAAAATCTCATTTAAAAGTATATATAATTGTATGGAAATATAAATATAGATGGTTTAATATTTTTAATATAGAGTGAAAATAGATATTTTTCTTGAGAAATTTCTCTAGAGTAGGTATGAAGAAAAATCTCCTTGTAATTCTATAGACACATGAAATGCAAAACACCGCATGTTCTAAGTTATATGCAGGAATTAACATTGACTTAATGATGTCAAACTTTAAAAAATACATGTTTTAACATGAAATCTAAGACATATTAAATTTATGGTTTTACAAAAACAACGTTATTTTCGAAGTAATTTAGAAATTTGTTCGAAAATATCCTGTTTAAATTTTCAGTTTTAAAATTTATAAAAAAATTATTTGTAAAAGTCTTTTTTTTTAAATTCAAAATGCTATTTATTTCTCAATTTAAAAGTTTTCCACCTTTATTCTCTTTTCCAATTTCCACTAAAAAAAAAGAATCAAAGCTGCCTCAAAAGAGATAATTTTGGAAATATCGTTTGAAATTTGAAATATATGTTTTCTTTAACTAGTAATTGTAGAAAGAATAGCATTTATTTTCGTATCGGAAATGAATATATTCATTGAAATTGAATGACATATAAAGGAGAAGTGTAAATAGTATTCATTCTATTCTCTCTTACTTCATTATTCAAGAGCTTTAGAGTAAGTAGTATTTTTTTTTCCGTTTTCAGCAGAAGCAAATAAATTTTTTGACTCTCCAATTCGTAAGCATTCAGCATACAACTGGTTATGTAAAAAACATGGATTTTTCAGGTTCTGTCAGCACATTATAAGTGCAAGTAATTAGTAGTCAAAGTTTTATCACGACCGGATGAGCGGCGCAGCAGCGCATAAGTGACATACAGACAAACATTGATTTTTATTTATATATATTGGGTTGGAGAATAAACTCGTAGCATTTTTATATTTACGTTATTTTCCAACGATTTTTTTGCTGTTTGACAAAGTGTATAGTATTCATTCGATAGAGCTCTTTCTGCTCTACAAAACTGTGCTAATCGTCTTTTTGAGTCATTTGATTTTTAATTACTTTTAAGGCTAAGAAATGGAATATCCAAGAGGTAAAAATCAACATTTTCGACGCCTTCTCTTCTTCGCTTTTCATCTAGGCCAAAAAGTTGCTTAAGCAGCAAGGGAAATTTGCACCGAATACGCAGAAGGTGCCATAAGCAAGTCTGTAGCCCTGAAATGGTGAAGCCTGGCCTCAATCCAAAGAAGACCATGGTCTGCGTTTGTGGGAAGGGGACTGGGAGTGCTTGGTTTACTGGGAAATGCTTGAAAAGTCAAGGTCATCAAGGGGCTCTACATAGCCCAGCTACACCGCATGAAAGAGGCTATGCGACTGAAAAAGACCCCATCGACAAGGCCAAACCATACTCCTTCACGACATCGCCAGGCCCCATCTTGCACAAGTCGTCAAAGCCGCACTCCAAGAGCTTGAATGGAGATCTTTCAACATTCCCCGTATTTTCCGGATCTTGCGCTGTAGCATTACTATCTTTTCCGCTCCCTGTCGAACTATAGGGGAAGCGTTACCTTCGACAATAAGGAGGGCCTTAAAAACCAGACCAAACGATTTTTGGCTAAACGGTATCGACAAATCGATCGAGAGGTGGGAGGAGGTCGTAAATAACAGCGGAGAATACATAATCGATTAAACGATTGTTATTACTAATGATTTTCTTTTAAAAAATTCTTTGATAAAAACGCTACAAACTTATTCCCTAACCCAACATGTTGGTGAAATAAATTAAATCTTCCAAATTTCATTGCTTTATAAAGTCATTACTACAGCCTTAATTTGATAATATATGTTGGACTTGAATGACACCTAATGTCCACCAGAAAAATCGACTGTTGGGAGCTACAAAGTAAACATCAGTACTTGTCTAATGTAAGGATTGAACTATTAACCTTTGATGTAACCTGATATTGGACACACTTTTAACCATATTCCTCCGTGTGACTGTTTTACCCGCTTAACCTATAACCTTACCTTAAGCATTTGATTTAACGTCCACGTGGTCCGCGGATGTTAAGTCAAACACTTAAGGTTCAGCGGCTCTGTGCACCATAGAGCAGGAAGTAACGATTGAAAATGTCAAATTAAAAGAAATAGTATTTCAATTTATTCTCAAAGTTAATTAGACTAATAAATTCAGAATTTCAGTTTTTTGTAGCAGATGAAGGCAACAGAATACTCATTCCACGCGTGCATCAAATGCTCATCAAGGTATTGCATAACAGTTTGCAAATTCTTATCAAATCACGTGTCCTTGAACCGCAAAAAGCGGTCATCACCTGTTCTCTCAGCTGTATTTTACATTTAATTATTTTTACTTTTACTTTTTCATATACCGAGAGAATCCCATAAAGAAAAAGTTGTTAAACGCTTTTTATTCTTGCACAGTAGTTAGACAATTTTTATTGATCTTTTATTTGACTGTGAAGCCAGTTTATTGTGCTCCATTCTGTTTGATTGCGTCCGTCACAGTAAGTTTAAAGTAACAATTCTTTAATTATTGCGTTGTATGTTTAGCATACAGATGGATAGAGATGAAGCACCATAATTTGAAAGTATTTCCGTATAAATTATAATGAGGCAGAAAACATGTGAGGATTTGAAATAGTTCTAGATAAAGGTCTCAGATATTATTTCTTTAAATTCAAATAATCCGCAATCGAGATTTAAAAAATGATATTGGAAAATTTCTGAATTACTTTGTAGTCAATAGAATATCGATCATAACGCATTACTTCTTTCACCATTAAGTAATACTAGTTTCAAGCAATTTTGAAATTAGAAACCTATCAAAACGCTACACATTTTGGAAACTGTATCTAAATACATGCATACTTGACTGTGCACATTACATTTGCATTAAATTTCGGAACCTTTCTACAACACATTGTAAGCAATTCAATCGGTTATTTAGAGAAAATGAAAAACAATCTTTCCGATGTTTACCAAAAAACAGATAAAATCATTATTTTAGAATTGATTTCCTTTTTTTAATTGCTTCCAGAAGAAAATCCAATTTTCAAAAAAAAAAAATCCCTAAATCCAATTTCAATCCAAGTACATAAAAAAGTATGGGGACTTTGGTATCGATATCTCGAGTAGGAATAAATATAATCGATATTTAAAGACCTAATTCCATTGATGCCAATAAAAGTACAAAACTTTGCGTATCGAAAGTTAATTATCTATAACATACTTCAAACAAGCAAACGGGCATTATATATTCCACCTTTTTCAATTTCTTTTATTAGTTCACACTTTCCTTATATATATATATATATATATATATATATATATATATA
>JAPMOQ010024889.1:13468-39476 GCA_026543055.1 Argiope trifasciata | reverse complement strand
GACAAACATTCATTTTTATTTAAATAGCTATAAAATGCTCTTAAATTTATTTAGAAATAGACAAAAACAATACCTTGCTTTCTAATTCCAAACATCTGATATTTAACGAATCGCTCTCAAACTCTTCAATACTTCTCTACAATATTAAATCGTCAAAAGTGAAACTTCAACGCATCATACAAATAATGAAAAATATGAAGCGCGATAATGATGAATTATAAAAAATATGTATTTATTTTTTTTTTTTAAATATTATAACTTTAACTGTTTCAACCTGTCAGCGATTTAAAATGAGTCATGGGCCTTTCCAAAAGTTTTCTCCTTCTAATACACTCAAGATAAGATGAATTCTGCACCAAAATATTTGAACGTTCGAAAACTCAAAAGTACACAAGCGCGATTTTTCTCTGATTTGAGAAATGCCTCAATTAAAAAATAATAATGAAAGAAACGAGTCTGTGGCAAACACGAGCAATCTTTTTTTTTAATAACAACCTCAAGAAATAACATGTGTAAAAACCCAATGAACCTTAACCGCATCGCAACGTTGTTATTACAGTCATTTCTTGTTAGCGAATTTGTTGTCAAGCGTTATTAATTTGCAATTTGCAAAACGATTCCGGAGGTGTTGCCAGTCCCTATTGCAGGAATAACACCCGTGAGCCACGGATCCCTTAACATCGAAGACGAATTGCAAAACTCACTTTCACTCGAGGAGGTAGGAGGAGAGAGTGAAGAAAGTACGAAAAAACAAAAATCCCCCGATTGCGTACGCTAACTCGTCGAGCAAGGATGGTGTTGCTGTTCATGCTTCTCGGAGTGCGCCACCTAACGGTAAAGGTCGCCAAGTTATGACAATAGATATAAAAGGCAAATTCCCTTTAATTCCTTTCTTTACACCACATTTGTCTTGGATACATTCTCCTCAACCTAACAACACCTCAGGTAAGGCACCAACTTCTATTCCCTTCCATCTTTAAGTTCCTTATGAGCGAAACTTTGAAAACTATTTTAAACTTTAGTTAATTTTCATTTTTTTTTAAATTCTATTTGAAGAAATTTAATAAATTAATATATAATTATCTTAAATTCAAATGCTTTAATGCTGATGTCTTATAATGTACCAAATTGAAAAGTAAACTTTGAAATATATTCAAAAAGTTTACGTTAACTTAATTATATTTCATTTATCTCGTCTTTAGGAAGATATTAATTCATTGTGAGATAAGGTTTTCAGATAAGTGAAACTTTGAAAAATATTTCCTTCTGAGTGAAACATTGAAAAATACTTTGTTAATTAAAAGACTTTTGTTAATTTTAATTTTTTAAGAAAAACTCTATTTGAAGAAATTTAATAAATTAATATATGATTATCTTAAATTCAGATGCTTTAAGTGTATCAAATTTAAAAGTGAACTTTGAAAAATATTCAAAAAGTTTATGTTAAGTTAGTTATATTATTTATATTTCATTTTTCTCGACTTTAGGAAGATATTGATTCATTGTGAGATAAGGTTTTCAGAATTTAATTATCTGAGAATTTAATTCAGTTAATTAAACTGACTCAGGTTTAGTTAACTGAATACAAATTGCATTGCTGTAAATTCAGTTAAACATAAACGAATATAGAATGGTTCGAAATATAAATACATCGAACAATTTTAATAAGTCTTACCTTAAAGCTACATTTCTTTAAATAATTTTTTGAGTTAAATAGCAAGAATTTTGTTACTTAATTTTTGATAGTATGTATTAGCTTTTAGCTAACATTTTAGAGTGTAAAAATTTAATAATAAAAGCATTTTGCTATTTGAGTTCGATATGAATAAAAAAACTTACTTAGTTCATGAGGAAAATAAATTATAGTTCCCAGATATTAATATAGAATGAATTTTAAATAGATTCACTAGGCTAAAAAAAGTATGCAAATGTTATGAAAGCACATCTTACATGATTTATTAGCGGAATCTTTTTTACTGCTTTTAATCATAAAAATATTTTAAAAATCAATCCTACAAAATTTTTGCTTGTCAGAAAACTCCCATTATATTGTTAAGTCATAGACAAAACTCTTGCATTTGCCTTGTTAATAAAAATTACACCAATTTTAATAAAGCTCAAGAAAAGTTTTTCCTTTTAAAAAAATTATTCATTTTTTCCACAATCATCTGCTATCTTTCTGAATCAATAATGATTACATCTATTGAAAATAATAATTTGTTTTCAATTTTCTCCTAATTTTTGAGCATTTTCTATTTATGCGGTTGAAATACGCCTTTTCATTCTTTTTATCTTCAAAATGCATGAACCGCAAACTTCAGAAATTAATGAATTCTAACGCATTGTATAAAATTTTAAATTTGTTTGAAGTTTCACATATCTTAGACATTCATTCATTAAATGTATTATTCGTTTGCATGTACGTATGTGTTACAGGTGGAAACGTCAAAAAATCGAAAACAGAAATTACAATGACGGATTCATATGTATAAAATTATTTAATTTGGACTGAAAGACAATGGTTAGAGAGTTTCTTTTCTTCAAATCACTTTGTGAAATGTCAAAATCTTTTTCACACATGCAGCGGACCATATCTGGGGAAAATAAATCCCTTGGATTAAAAAGATAGATGTTTATTTCTCGTTACGATAGCAAAAGCATTATTTAGATTATTGCACACAGTAATCAATAGCCAATTGCTTGCGAAATACAATTGATTTTTAAAGTGAAAAATAACAACATTAATCTAGTAATTGATGTGAAAAATTGAATTAATATCCTTATCTATTCCTTCGACTATAAACCTTTTTTAATAATATTATGGATTTAAATTAAAGTATTTTCTTCGTTATTAGTATTGTATGAGAGAATGCTTACAAATAAAATTACTAGGTAATCGTAGTTTAATTTCAATTTATTGTAACTGGCCTATATAAAAATTAAGTTGACTTTTAATATTATTAAGGCATAGTCAAATATTTCGATTTCACACAGAATGAAATTAGTTTCTAGTTATATATTGCTTGGAAGGACACTAAATATCAATATTAAATTAAAACGAAATAGTTAAAAGATAGAATGAATTACAAACATTTCGAAATAATTAAAATTCAGCGAAAATGAAAAGTACCCAAATCAATTTTGGAACCTAATTTTAAACAAGTATTTCCAACAATATTGCAAAGAAACAATTTTAAAATTTTCAAAAAATTTTGAATTTGAATTTTTTTAAATTCGAACACTCTAGAAAGCCTTTTCTGACTTAAATTAATGCTCCGTTACTATTGTTTTAATTTAATTTTATAATTTTAATTAATTTTTATAAACTAATTGATTTAAAAAACAATTCAAGCTTTTTCTTTTTCTTCAAATTTTAAGTAGCAGACATTTCGAAAAATTCAACTAGTTTTAAAATTATTTTCCACCTTAAACATGTTTTTACAAAATGTTCATCTTTAGTTTTTCATTAGTATTCGATTAAAATTAATAAAACAGCATTAATGTTTATTACAGAAGAATTTTCTTAAAAATACATTATTAAATAAATTATTAACCAGGGAAGCGAATTCGATATATGCTATAACATTAGGATACCGTTAAATATATATCGATTCCGATACATGCATTATGTTTTTTTCATTTCCTCCGCTTATAAAAGAAAATTTTAGTCGCACTACTTAGTAAAAACAGCAATACACTCTCACGAAAGGAAGTCAGAATTTTGATTTATTTATTTGGAAGTACAATTCGCGTTTCCATTCCAATCAAAAACTCAGTTGTTTCAATTTTTCAATATTAATTGTATCCAAACAACAAGGTTTTATCCGCCTCCAGTATAAACAAATAAAAGGTTTTAATTTGTTCGATCGTAACTTGTTTCCTCCCAACTCGTTTGCTTTAATGTTGATATTACGAGATCTTTAACCTTTCTAAAAAAACCTTTGCCACGAAAAGAAAATAAATACATTTCACCGGCTAATATTAATGGAATGACTTTCTTTAATCTACTTACTTCAAGGTCTCGCAACGGTGACCTTCTTCCTCTTAGCGGCTGGTATTGGAAAATGCCGTTGATTTGTTTTTATATCACGGTCTGTAATTACGATATGAACGAATGAAGAAAAAAGGAAAGAGTGTGACAGAAACACAAACGATTTTACGAAAACCTACTTCCCTTCTTCATCGTTCTCGAACCAGATAAGAACAGAACCTGATGTTATAAAGTTAAGCGACTGTAATCGCTTCAGGTGTTAATCCACAAAAAATAAATGTGTTTATGTTTCCACGTTTTAATTTTTTTTCTTTTTCATTTTTCCCCTTTACTTTTTTTCGTTGCTTTCTATCCAGAGCAGGGTTTAAAACGGCCTTCTCTATTCCTGCTGATTTTCAAGGAAGCCTTACAATGTATTAATCATTATGATACGAAGGAAGAAAAGTGGCTTTAAATTTTGTAAGACTTGAGTTATTATTCTGTTTTCTGAATTTGAAATTATATATACATTTAAAAAGAAAGGAATAGAAATGGGTATGTAATGCAATATTTTGCAATTTATTCCAGAATACAGGGTGATGAATCTCTATGGATCAACGTGGCATTTTTTGTAAGAAATGTTTAATGCCGCTTAGACATGCAGTCAAGTAATTTTTCCTTGCGATTATTGGGAAAATAATAAAACATCTTTATTTACTTCTAAAAATACTTTTTGCAATGTATAGTAGTAAATACTTAGTTATACGAGTAATTAAAATTAAAGTACATTTATGGGATTTCTGTTGTCGCATATTATATGAAAAATAATTTATATTAGGATTGTAAGGTACTCATTTCAGTAGAAAGCATGCTGAAGAACTTTTCGTTATAATATTTGTAGTGCCTTATACGCCATTGCTAGTGAAGAGTTGGTATTATTCAAATTGAAGTATACAAATTTACAATTATATTTCTTTTGTTCTGTTAAAACAACTGATATTAATTACTCTTAGATTTAACAAACATGTTATTAAAATAAAATTTATTTAATAGTAACAAAATTCACATGAGATAGATATAGATTTCCTAAAATAACTGAAATGACAAAACAGCAATCTGCAACCGTGGAGATTTTAAGGAAATAAAATATTTAATTCAATTTCTTTATTTTGGTGATTTTGACCTAAAACATAAATAAATTTGCATCTTCAAATTTAAAATTAAGAAGAAATAAAAGGAATCAAATACACTCTTATTTTAATATACAGTGGGTGCTCATAATAAGACTATTTATAAATGCTTAGTTATTAATTACTTCTGATGTTTAGTTATTATAATTATTTTTAATAATAATCGATTATAAAAAATGTCCAATGATATTAATGTTTTCTAGCAGCATTCATTATCGGTGAAATTCACTTTTGAAGTTAATTTGGCAAATATTTTCCAATTTAAAATCGTATTCAAATAATAAATTGAACACCTGAACCGGCATTTCTGTCATCAAAGTTCCAAATTATATTTTCTGGATGATATTTTATTGAAGTGGATTTTATGTAAATCTAGATTAGGCTTAAGGTGAATAAGTTATGAACTCACTGCGATTTATTCTCGAAGCCAAGAATCTGTCCATGCTATTTTGTACGCAAACAGAACCAGTGAAATACAACGAAACTTTTATATTTATTTAGTGACTTCGATTTTCGTTTTTCTTTTTTACTCTAAACTTTATTTTTATAGTAGTTATTTTAGACTCAACCATTCAAAGCATAGAACATTTATATGAATATTAATATTTCGTGATTTTCTATTTTATATACGAACAACGATTTCAGGAAAATTTTGTTACTGTATATTTTCTAATACATTTTATTACACATTATAATATAATTAAATATTCCTCGTGCTAGATAGAATGACTTTATTTTCCTCTGACTGGATAGAAGATGTAGTGTTTTGGTCTATTAGTATAAAACTTATTGTGTTTTCTTGCTACTTTGTTTGATAAAAAAGTAGTAAGGTAAAGATATTTCAGTTTTAAATTTATCTTTATTTCGTGATGCTATGTATTGAAAAGCAGTTCTTAATGCATTTATAGCCTTTAATTGTACAGATATGCCTTTTATCGATCCATTTTATATACTGAATCTTTTTTATTGTTTCTAGATCAATGAATTTTGTATTTTATTATATACATCTAATTGAAAGCAGCAGTCATTGAGTTCTTTAGAGATTTGTATTCTTCAAGGAAAATGTACGATTTTTATATCAAGATTCTTTATCCGAAACCTGGAGAATATGCTATAATGCAAAATGGGAAAGAGAGGCGATGGAAAACTATTCTGAACTTATAAAGTTTAAAGAAAAGAATTAGCAGTCTCAGCGTTTTGATTCTGCAAGAATGATACTTAACACTTTCCTTTTTCATTAACACTTCTATTAATGAATGAACACTTTTCCTTCTTGAGAAAAAGTAGAAGTTGAAAATTCTGCGAATCAGACCGAAGGGGAGACTTGAACAATTAAATTTACGTTCGGCTTAGGCACTGTGATGCACGTCCAAGTAGATTTTGAGGCCCCTATATACCTCGAGGCACGAGGCGACCGCCTCTACAGCCTGTACGGACATCCGCCACTGTGTGTAGACTAGATCGGTATGGGTGTGGGTAAATCGAAATTATTTTGCTCTTTTATAAAGTTTTTAAAACTAAATAAACACTAAAAAGAGACACTAAATTTACTATTGTTACCAGGTAGTAAATTTAGTGTGTTGAACTAAATATTTACACTAAATTTACAATCGCTACCAGGTAGTAAGTTTAGTGAGTTTTAAATTTACTATTGCAATGAATTTTGAAATTAAATTTATTATTGATATCAGGTAGTAAATTTAGTGTGTTACAATAAATTTACTATTGTTAACAAGTTGTAAATTTAGTGACTTATACTTAATTTACTATTGTTAAAAAGTAGTAAATTTTGTGTCTTACACTAAATTTACTATTGTTACCAGGAGAATGATATTTGTTTATTTTACTCGCTAAGATTTTACAGTAATTTTTTTTTTCAATCCTTCCATTTCTCATCCTTCCTTTTCTCCTTTTCAGTTCCCATCCCGTCCCCGATTCCTCGTTGTGGGTGAGCACTCCTTTGTCGCAGAAGTCTGATGTACCAAAGTGAAACCAACTTTAAGGCATACTGCCCTCATCGCTGGCTAGCCTCCGGTCCAAACCCCAAGTTAAGGACTTTTTCTTGACCGTCGAGCCGAAGCGCGTCACAAGACACACCCTTCCACAGCCGCTTAACTCTCTTTCCGAGTATCAAGTTCAACACACCGGAACGTCGGTTTCCAGGCGAGGAAGAAAGAGGAAGAAGAAAAAGCGAAATCACAATCACAATCAAGGATCACCACAATCACCGCTTGTCACGACCATTTAACGGCTCTTTGATTGACGAGCGCCTGCACAAACACCTGTGAAATTTCCCGAGTCGATCGCCTATGGGAAGTGGGATAGTCCCAGGAGAAATACGTGCCCGATCCACAGAACTCGTTTCTGACGATGCAATGATAGCTTAATAATTTTCTCTGCAAGAAAAAAAAAGAGTAATAAAAAGCCACTCACACGCATTTCCAGAAGTGAAGGCCAGAAACCGGAGCTACAACTTTCCTCACTCAAAAAATCCGATCCCATTTGTAGCAATTTCACCAAGCAAGCAAGATAACTAGGATGGCCAGTCACTGATTCCGCTCGTTTCCGCTCGTAACCTAAGAGTTTGTCGTCGCAAGGTGATAATATACATCATATCCAGGAACTTTTTTCTCAAAGACATACCAGCAATGAATCTCACCAGTGACTCGCTGCTGAGCGATGCCGCTTCCATCCTGCAAGAGAATGAGACGGTGGTCGGCAACGAGACGTTGCATGCCCCTGTGCTGGACTTGCTACCGGACCCAGTCATCAAACTGGCACACGACATTCTCATTTGTGTTCTCTTAATTTCTGTCATGTTTGCCATGGGATGTCACATAACATGGAATGAGGTAAGTCGGGTTTTATTCAACTTTGTGAATGTGCGAATCTTTAGTGCCAAATCATTTCTGAATTTATTTGACATTCTTAATGAGACATTCTTTGAACTTTGGCAAACTTTGAAATTCTTAATAAGACTTTATTTGACATTCTTCCTAATTTTTAAAATAAATTTAAGGTGTCCGACTGCTTTAAACACGCTGACTATCAAACCACATTGACAATTTTTTCATTGTTATTTCTTGTAGTGCAAACTTCCCTTTTTTCCAAAACAGTTCATCTTATATATAAGTATTTTTTACCCATAACTTGTTAGCATTTTAAGGTTTTTCTTAGATTTTGCTTCATTTCCTTCATCATTGTATTCTCTAATTTGTGTATATAGAAAAATAAGATTGCTGCATTACAATTTTGGGTAGTGTTAACCATTTTGGTTTAATTTCATTAAAATTTACTACAAATTTTCCCTATTTTTCAAAATATATTATATATTCGAATAATTATTTTTGTATTTATAGTATCTCGTATTATAAATGAAAATCCTTTAAAAACCATAGTTTTAATTAGTTTTTAAAAAATTAAATGTTTCAAACTTTTGCGAAAAAACGTATACTTTAAAAATACATTAAAATTTTTATATATATGTTGAAAATGTTTAAGTAAGAAAAATAAGAAATCTCGTGAAAAGAATAATAATGAAAATATCTTTTTTTAAAAAATGATTGCATTAAATACGTAAGATTTCTTCTTTTTTTATTGCGTTGTAGATACATTATTTTAAAGAAATTAAAGAAACAAAAAGAATTAGAAATAACCTTTTTTTGCTTTTTTTGACATTGAGAAAAACAGTTTTATGAAATTAGAAATCTGCAAAACAATAAAGTTAATAAAACAAAAAACTAATACCGAATCACAAATTAAAGATTTTTTAGATTTAAAATATTTTGACAAATAAAAGTCTTTTGTTGGTTATTTAAGTATTTTTAAAAATAAATAAGATGAAAAAGTACCAATAATAATTTTTTTGAACTTTGTGAATAAAAAAGTATTTAAAAATTATCTCTCTCAATTGTCGATTTAAAACCTCTTTTTTCCAAAATACATTTTGAGAAATAAGGATAATTATATGTGATAAATCTATCTAATTTATTGAGTCCATTTTATGGAGAAAAAAATAATTTTAGTATATACCTCCATAAATATTTTTGTATTGTAATTACGACCCTTATAGAAAATAAAATGTATTTAAGATTTTTTAAATATTTTTAAAATATTTTTTTAAATATTTTTGTATTGTAATTACGACCCTCATAGAAAATAAAATGCATTTAAGATTTTTTAAATATTTTAGCTTAAAAAATAAGCTGTCTTATTTATCAAATAATTACTATGTAACTACCGAAAAATAAATGAAAACGGGGATATTAAAGTTTCCAAGGGCAGCATATGTAGTTTAAGGAAATTATTTAACTTAAATATTTTACAAAAGTTTAGGAATTTCTCATTATGTAATAGATGAATTCATATCAACTGACGTTACATGGAGTTACAATATTGCCTCATTAAACGAAACATTGTCGAATCTGCATAGCTGAATGGTGAGGGCGCTGGACTCCTAGTCAGTCGAATCCCAGTAGACTTAGAATTTGTTTTCTCTTTATTTCGTGTTGAAGAAAATTCTGGATCTTTCTTTCATTTACCAGATGAGTGCTCTGCCTTTACTTACTGTCTCCAGAAAGGTATTCTGGAACTTTTCCCTACCTGCATAAGAGCTGAAGATCTCTCAGTCACGGTATTCTTAGTTCAGAGTCTAGCTAATAAAATGATTTAACTTTACTTCCTGTGTCTTCATCAGTTCTATCTACGTGACAATATTTCCTTGCATAATTTTTTAATATAAGAACTAATTTTGTATAAAGTTTTAAAAGCCATCCCTTGAGAATTAGTACAACTCGTAGTGATTATATAATTGATGGAAATAGTCATATAACTTATAGGTAAAAACTCTTTTTTTTCCTTGTATACTAAGTATATGAAATGTATTGTAATTGTCAAAAATTCAAACGCGAGATTTTGACGTAGTTTCAAGCTTCAGATTTAATTGAGTTCTGAAAATGCATTTTTGAAATTAGGTCCGTCTATCTGTGACAAAGATCACTCCAAAAACGCATTGAATTAGAGGGGTTAAATTTAGCATATGATCTTGACACCAAATGAGTAGATTTCTATAAAATTTTGAGAAACTTTTTATTTAGAGAAAGTCTGTCTGTCTGGCTGTTAGAATTGAAGATAATTGAAGAATAAAAAGAACTAGGATGATAAATTCTGTGAACAGATCCATATAATGTGAAAAAATTCGAACTCCCGATTTTGAGAAATTTCCACATTTTAGACCTCTCCGAAAAACACATTTTTGGTAAATGTTCATCTGTCTGTCTGTGACAAAGATAACAGAAAAAATCTCTGAGATAGACGAATTAAATTTGGCATATATTTTTGATTCCAAATTTGTAGATTTCCTTCAAATTTTGAGCAAATTCCGTTCAGGGAAATTTTTCTGTCTGGCTGTTAAAATATAGCTTAACACGCTAACTACAAAATGAAGAGAGCTACAAAGGCAAATTTCGTGCACTTTTACATTGATAGTGTAGATAGATATCGGTCAAATTTTAAGCCAGCGAACGATTGACCATCTCTCGATCCGTTCTTTCAAAAACATGTAAACGCGATACCCCAAAAGAGCAATGCCTTGAATATATTCCAGTATGCGATTTTGTGACTTCTATGTCAAATTTTACATATGTAGTAAAACCTATATACATGTGTAATAGTATACAAAAAATTATGAATGTAGTATACAAAAATTACATATGTAGTAGTTCTATGTCAAATTTTACAATATTATTTACGACATACAAGAGATTAATCGTCAAAACACTCGCCAAGGATTACACGATAAGAAGGTTAATTTCACGTAGAAGTTTGCTTTTCCCCTCAGAAACCTTTTAATATTTCGTAACTATTCTACGCCAGTGTTATTTTTACACAAATTTTATTATTACACAATTTTTAGCATTTTAGGTGAACAATTTTGTTAGAGAATATACGTGAAGATTTTGGAGAGATTACTTCCGCTGGTTTTTATTAGTTCTCTAAAATATGTAATGAGCTCATAATCAGAATGTGATAACACACTTTCCTAGGTCTTCAAATGTATAAAATTTGCAAATCTTGTTCCAAATTTATATTTAATGTTAACAAAATTTCTCAGTGCATTTGATAAGGTTTTGTGCATTGTTCATAGATAATGGTACATAATAGGAAATTATAAATCTTTAACTGAAAAATTGAAATTTTTATCTGTATTATTAATCAAATAATAGCGCATATCTTGAAAATATAGTTTAGTATTTGAAATAGTTATCTTGCTTAGTGAAAAATGATATATATTTTCTTGTCGACAGTGATTACCTTAATTGAAATGGAAGGATATATAAAAAAGAAGCATAAATAGCATTTATTCTATTTTCATTATTCTATTCTACAGACTAATATTCATTTTTATATATTAGATTTGTGTATTCTTTTAGAATCGTAAAACTTGGTGTTCTTTCGGAATGGTAATGAAAGAAACTAATTATTGTATCTTGGGATTCGTTTCGTTTTCTCAAGTTTAATATTAGAAAATGTGATTAAAATATTTTTTTAATGGATTAAACATAGAATATTTATACCAAAAAATCTTTAATATAGCTGAAGCGATTATTTTTTTCAAAAATAAAATGTGCAAAATAATTTGTACTAGTATATTTTCGGAAGTTACTGCAAAAAACGCTAAAATTTTATTAAATTCTTCTTTAAACTTTCAAACCTATAGGATTGGTTCCCTTAAAGCTTTCTTGCACACTCTATAATAAAACTTTTACCTTAGAGAATTACTTACATTGCCTTTAAGCTCAATTAGCTACGAAATATTAGCGTCTAACTTGAATTTAGCTTCTTTGCTGAATCTGTTGTCTCCTTGGCGAGTTGTTTGGAGGTTAATCCATGGATAATAGTTACGGTAAATAGATCCGAAAATATTTTTTATAATTTAAAATGATTGTATTATGCCTATAACCTTCGCGTAAGTGCAAGTAATAAGTAGTCAAAGTTTTATCGCCATCAGATGAGCGGCACGCATAAGAGATATACCGACATTCTTTTTTATTTATATAGATTATATGAACTTTAAGTGATTTATAAATTGTTCACTGCGTCTGCTTTGAAGATTGATTTTTGTTATCTGACACTGTAACACAAAAATCAAGGTCACTAAATCAATAGGAAAATCCAACAAAATGATTTTAATTCCGATAAACGCAAACTTCGGAAATGATTCGACAATTTTTCTGCCCCTCGTCCTTCCGCCTCAGTCCCAACTTTTACTTCCGAGAAGTGTTCTTATGTAATTCCGCATTCGAACAGTCCTTTCAATCAAAGGCATTTCCCATATAATGCTATTTGACAGTCACTGCAACGAAAGCGATTAAAAACTCAGCAAGTTATGAATGTGGGATTTGTTAAGACTTGCAAAAAACATACTCCGACAAGGTTAGCTGCATTGCAAAACGCTAAATGTTGGTAAACTGAAACTTACTGTTTCATAATTTCACCTGCACTGGGTTATGGCTGTTCGGTTGTTTGGAGTTCACCGGTAAAGTGCTTCTTATTCTTACGATGTTTTTCATTTTCATATTGTTTTGGACAAGGTCTTTTCCGTCACTCTCAAATAATGGTCAAATTTATTCGAAGATGTAATGTCTTACAGAAAAATGGATTTTAAAAAAGCCAATTTTAAGCAATTTTATAGTTCGGTTTCTAATCGGATATTTGATTTCAGTCCAGTTGAATTTCTTCGAAGTAGTAATGTCTTACAGAAAAATTGATTTTCAAAAAAAATTCAATTTCAAGCAATTTATAGTTGGTTTGGTTTTTAAATTGATATTTGATTTCAATTGTGTTTGATTTGATCTGTGTTAGAAATAAAGAAAAGATGATAGTAAATGTTTACAACTTACTTTTAACCTATGCATAAAGCTGAAGAAAAATCTTAATAAATGAATTCTTTTCCTCATTGTAAATTCATCAAGTTTCAATTGCATCAAATATTAATCTCATTCCTCATTTATGGAATTTCGGTGAATTTCAAATTGAAGGAACAAAATTTGCGTTAATTAACATTAATAAACTTTTACCAGGCCTAAATTCTTCTAAGTCATTTAGTTTGCATGTTAAATGAATAAGCTTTTCTTATTACTTAAAATGTGAAAAATGAATTTTGGATATATATATATCAGAAATACCATATAATGGCTTTATATATAATGTTAAATTAAATACATTATTTGGTATTAGGAACAAATGATTTTGATTTGTAAATGAATCAATCAAATCCAAATGGTTAGTTTAAAATGCTTCCTCGATAAAATATCAAATCATTGTGGATGCATGAATCAGGCGCTTGGGGTTTTTGGAATTAACTTTTGATAATATTTAAATAAAATTTTCACTTTTTTTCATTCTTTGTTTTTGTTTTTTAAAAATGTAGAATTTATAAAATCGCTAATATACATTTTCCAGTTTAAAAAATCTTCATAAATTCGATTATATTATAATTTTTCTCCAAAAAGTCATCGATTAAGAAAAATAATTACTTTCAAGTCTTAACAAAAACTTTACCATACTGTATATAATATTAACAGTATTTGGGCTAAATTTAAAAAAAATGAAACAGTACATTACTTTAGACTTAAGAAATATTTTTTGATGAAAAAATGACATTACATAAATGCTTCTTGTCATTCTTAAAGTAAAGTGAAGAAGGAAATAAATGCCTTAAAAATGATTTGCACAAACTGATTTTCAGTTTTTCATTCTTACCGCCCATTTACATATTTATTATTCTATACTTTCTCCAAACGCAATAAAATATATTCCAATATCTAGATTCCAAATTTTCGCGATAAAAACCGGTTTATTAAAAGTATTCTACTTATCCTTTAACTCTTCACGTGAACGGTAAAAAAATGAAAAATGAAAAGCCAACTCAAAATGTATTTTATTCATGCATTCACCTTATGTTTCGCTTATATAACATCCCTTTGACTTTCACACGTGCACTGTTCACGACTATCATTCTTAAGAATCTATGATTTAAAAAATGAGTGCCAGTTTTGTGAAGTCTATTTTAAATTATTATTTATGATTTTTTTTTCCTTTTTCATTCATCTCTGTGAACTAGAAGGAATGCAGAACTTTCTTGTCTACTCTCTTAACAAAAAAGAAACAAATGCCTTCAAAAGGATTTGCACTAACTGATTTTCAATTCTTTATTCTTACCGCCCATTTACATATTTACTATTCTGTACTTTCTCTAAAGCAATAAATGCCCCCATACTCTTTATAAAATTGTGAGCAGCACCAATGCTCAGATTTTTATTTTTAGAGTTCGTGCAGCAAATAATTTTTCCCTTGCAATATATTAGAGAAAAGAGATTCTGAATCTTGGATATATTTTTTACCGGCTGAAAAAAAGTTTGATAAATAACTGCAATTTTAGGAAAAGATCTCTCAGCATATTTATTTTATATAAATCATTATAGTTTTGCGTTACTTGCCTTGCATACATGCGAAAGTACATATAATAAGCTCTTTGATCGATTAGTTCAAAATCTGATAAGGATTTACGTTTCGGATGTTAATTCTTGAATCATATTTTATCCATCTAGTTCTTTATGTTTTGTAGTTGTCGTGTCAGTTTTGTGAATTTACTAGTATGTTGCCACTCACAATGTTTAATTACATTCTATATAAATCCTTAAAATTTATGACAAAATATTTGTATACTGAAGTTTTAAAAAATCATTTGAGAAATCGATAATTTTTTAAGAAGTCATGTGAATCTTTCTTGAAACAAATTATCTTATTTTAATTAAAAGTAAAATCTTTAAAAAAAGAATAAAGAACTTTTGCATTAATAATTTTTTTGCACTTAAAATCTTTTTGTATTTTTTATAACTGGATTCGTTTGAGTAATAGCATGAAATTTCTTTTCACTTTCTGAAATATATTACTCATGAAACATATATATACTTTTAATGAAACTTATAACAAATGATATAATACATGATTGCTGCAAATATTATGTTATTTGTAATTCAAATTTTTCACATAATTATTGAAGTATAAAAATATTTCAATGAAATTTTTATGGTAATGCGAGAAAAAAAAACTAAAAAATTTCCATTACCTGAAGTGGTTTAAATAAACATTTATAATTCGTTTAATTTTGGTTATTTTATTCAATATTTTTATTTGTTTCATTGCTAAAATATAAATTATATCGAATTCTGCCTAAAATTCTAATTGAAAACTCAGCAAGAAATACAAATAACTTTTTCTTATGCAATATTTTGTAGGCATACAAAAAATATTCCATATCAAATTCATACCATATTGCCCAAATGATTGTTTTAAAAATATATTTGAAAAAATCATTATTAATATTTTGCAATAATTCAGTTAAAAATATATAAATTTTATAACTTATTCTTTGCTGAATATATATATATATATTTACAAAATTTTAAATTTTTATGCCATTAATTCTATTTTTGTTCTCGAAATTTTAGTTAGTAGAATAATTTAATATTAAGAGAAATGCTTTCAAATATCGTTTTCCAAGCTTATAATTTTTCTCTCTATTTAAAATCTTTTTCTTTTAATTGACGAGAAGAAAACCAATTGTAATAGAATAAATACAATAATTATGATTGTATTTCAAAGACTCACTTAACTGGGAAAATTCGTAATATGTAAGAATTTTAAAACAGAGTTTTCCACTTTTTAAAATTAAAATTTTTTGTTCTAATCAAGCACTTATGGATCAATTTTGGAATACAGTGGATCTGGAAAAAGCACTTTGTTTCTTTCAAACATCATTACTCGTTAAATGATAGGAAAAATAAGTTTTTCTTTTTTTTGTTTTTAGGGTCCTTATTGCTACCCACATCATTCTACAAATTCAAACATTAAGGATATAAAAAAGAATCGTGACTCGTAGTTTAATATTCCATATAATAATTTTCAAAGCCAACCTGGAAGAAAATATTTGTTTATTTAATTTCAATTAGTGTATCTAATTTATGTGAAAGTTTTCCTTAGAAAGCGTCATTCCTTCCGTTACTTTCCTTTGCACATTGAAGAAAGGGAAAACATGTAATATTCATATGCGTTTTAAAAAAGATCTACATATTCACCCTATTATTTTTTCTCTGTTGATTAAATGTCAATTATATTTAGGATATCGAAAAAAAACCGCTTCGGAAAAGTAGAAAATTTAATAGAAATATCAGAACTCACAAAATTGAATGAAAAATAAAGGACCTCAAATATTTAAAATTTTCTAGTTCTCGTATCAAAATTATATCATTAAAATTTTTAATTTTATTAACATTTATAAATTTTAAAACTCACTACCTGAGTATTTCTGTGAAGAAAATGCAAAATAAAAATAGCAAAATACAATTTTCTCATTATTTATTCGTCTCAGGAGGAAAAAACATTTTACTTTTTTCTTGCTATAGTTAAAAGTTTCTAGAAAAAAAATCAGTGAAGTATCAAATCATAGCTAACATATTTTTAAACTCCCAAATCTTCATATAGTTAAATAATATAAAGCAAATCTATTAATAAGTTACGTTAGTTTGCAATTCCTTGAATATATGCTATTTAAAGGTGGCTATATTTAGAATTCTTATGAAGGAACAAATCCTTTGTTCAATGCTACTTTCTCTTTAACGGCATAGAAACGTTGCATGGGAACGACATTGAACTCGGGTGAGTTACATAAATTATGTCTCCTGCATATATAATAAGATTTTTAACTAAAGTGGATTGTTTTTTTTTCTACACTTCATAGAACCGTAACTGTGCCTTAGTCATTCTTGAAAAATACATTTTAAATAATTTCAGTTCTTTCCAAAACATCAAAGCACGTTTCAAATTAAAATTTCATTCGAGGACGCTTTAGAAATCGCTACCAAGATCGGAAGAAGAATTTACATTATGGCAGACATATTTAACAAAAAATAATAATAATATGGCCGTCAGTAACCTTGGGGAACATTTTTTCAGCTTTGTTTTTTTATATCGTTTGCGGCATTTATTATATAAATGATAGTGTCCCAGGGTGTTTGGTACCTACTGACCTTGTGCACCTTTTTTTATCGAAATTTTTTTTTCGTGCTTGACCTTGTAGTTATGGAATTCTGAAAGGTCTGCCGAGTGTAGTTATTCAGCAGTTTACAGTCTGCGCATAAACGGTTGCTTTATGTTGTCTTTAATCAACTGACAACGTTGCGTAAAATCAAAGAAAAATATAGTTCTATTTTAGGCTGCATTTTCTTTTTGGTGTCGAAACCCTTCAATAAAGGTGAGCAATTCTGAGGCACTATTACTCTTTGGGATTTATTTTTATAAACAGAGGAAGACATTTATAATACCAAACTCAATAATGTAAATTTCGGCATAAATATATAATTTATTCATTCTTTGAAGTTTATTACTAATCATCGGAATAAATACATAATCTATTCATTATTTGAATTTTATTACTAATCAATGTTTTTTTAGTCAAATAATTAAACATTGGGATTCTATACATTTCTCTTTGATAATATATTTTAAAATTTCATTATCTATTAGCGGTTTTTTAGATATAAATGACAATCTATTTATCAAATAATTCTTGCAGTCGTTGTTACGTTTTGATACACAAATATTCATGGCATTATTTAATTCCATGCATATTCGCTTTCTTAAACTAGACAAATACGACGAAAAAATCTGAAGAAACGATGAAATTAATAAATTTTTTCTAAATAAAAAGTTTTTTAAAAATTTATTTTTACATAAAATGCCTCATGTAACTAATTTGTTTGAAACCTTCAGAAAATAATCGAATTCTAGATCATAAAAATAATAAATGAGCGTTTTGAAATTGAATCTTTATGAAGTACTTCAATTTAAAAACATAGCACCAATCATAATTTTCAGAATTTTATTCTGATCGGCAGAAATTCAAATTAGAAAATATTGTAGCGACATATATTATAAATATTTTATTTAAAAGTAGCGCCCGATTATTTTAATAAGTATACATTTTATTTTGTAAACAGTTGTTAATTAAAATTGGCAACAGTGATATTTTTGGAACTTATGAATTTGTTGTTTAAAAAACGATGCTAGAATATTAATGTAAATAAGTTGATGTGAATTTAATATTATTATTTATAATGTAATAAGATTATTTTTATTTTAAATTTGTCAGTAATTTATTTTTGTTAACACACAAGCATCAACAATGTGGTAGAAATCATTCCATTTCTCTAAACTTTCAATTTCTCAATTTTGTAATCAGATTGAACAAAAGAAATTGGAAAAACATTTGAGTCGAATTCAATTGGCAGTTTAAAAGAAAGGAGTGAACTCCAAAAACAAAAATTTCGGGCAATTAAAAAATATTCCATTTTTCCAATTGACTATTCCATTCAAAAAAATTTAATAAAATTCTTTACATTCAGGGCTTTATTAATAGTGTACATTTCTTTATATACAGCTATGAGAAACTACTTATTGATGATCGCTCCTTTATGAAGGGAGCGATCACCTAAAAGAAATACTCATCGAAACAAAAGTTTTGAATTTATATATCAAAATTTTTTATATTTTTAAAAAGTATAACAAAATAAGGAGAGGAAAAAATACAAAACTAATGCATACAGAAAAACTATACAACCTAAATAAAAATTATGCTAAATATAAAGTAAATGATGCAAAAATGGCTTCTTTAAAAAGATCTGAAAATATGACGATTTTTAACCAAATCGATGCTGCAATAAAATTGTAAATGCAATTGCCAATCAACAGTATCTGGAGATAAAACGTAGCATGGTGAATGTTTTTTTTTTAAATATTTCTCTGGAGTGAATTTTGAAGGAAAAATGCAAAATTCTTTGAATTTGAAGACCTAAAAAATTTATTTTGATACCTTGAAAAATCAAATAAAATAAGAAAAAAAAGTGGAAGAGAATGCATTTTTTCACTCCTGAACTTTAAGAAAGGCTTTAACAGTCTTGGTCTAAAATTATTGCATAAAATTCATTAAAGAGATGTTTCATTCAATTTAAAACAATAATCATTTAAAATTTTGGTAGTATTTTGCCAAAAAAAGGCAGAAATTAATTTTCTCTTGTTTTTTATACTACGTTTTGATAGGGAAAATATTGTTTATAGTGCTAAGGTATCATTAAGAGTCCTATAAGGATTTGCGAACGTCAAACACAAGTAAGGGAAACAACGCAGGGATCTTCAAAAAAGAATGTACTTATTGGACATTTTCCTTGCTCTTCACGCGGAGCGTGTGCAAGTCTGCTTTTAGCTGATTCTGCAATTTTACAAAGCGTCTCTTGAATTAATTAAAGAGAGAAGTTGAATCGGACCAGGAAATAAGAGAATATTTTGGAATGACTTTAATATGGACGAAATTGAGCTAAAATTAGGAAATTAATTCATTAAGCTAACTTATATACAGTATATAACCATAAAAGCATTAAAATAATTAAAACCCATTTCCTGTGTCAACAAAAATTTAATCGAAACTAATTAGGATGGAATCGAAATTGAAATTAAATTCGGAATTAAAAAAGTTCACAAAAATGAAATAAAACCTATTCATGAAAAAAATGAATGAAGAAAATGATATATATAATAACGGATTTAATTCATTTTTTTCATTATTGACACATTATAATGCCATATTTACTTCATTTTTTATTTTTACTTTAATACTTTTCTTCTACAAGGAAAAAAAAAATTCAATTCTCTAAAAATGCTCATTTGAAGTTTTTTGAATCGCAAATAAATTCTGCTCTTTTTCAATCAAGTGCATTAACTCAATCGCCGTCTCTCTCTCAGGTCTGGAGCCACATCCGCACCCCGGTGGGCGTGCTGATCGGCATGCTGAGCCAGTTCTGTCTCCTCCCCCTGGCCGCCTTCACCATCATCGTCGTGCTGCGGCTCGATCCCCTCTATGCGACAGGCATGCTCGTGCTGGCATGCAGTCCCGGGGGGGTCACCTCCAACATATTCTCATACTTCTGCGACGGGGACATCTCGCTCAGGTGAGTCCGTTCATTCCGAAAGTATCTGTAGTATTCGAAGTATAAGCATCGTGACACTAAATACTGTAGCAGTTACATAACTCTTATCTTCTCTTTTGGATACTAGACGGCAATGCCTGATAAGACTATCCCATATCCCATCCCATAATGCGCATTCCGAGTGTAATGAGAACGAGATGTCATACTGTACTGCTAAGCTACGAGCGTGAATGTCTTGTCTTTGTGTTTGGTCAGTGTGTGAATGTGGTTATGAAAGAAATGTTCCTGAAAACATAAGAACAGAATAATCGACATTCCACCACAAAACCTATTACTGAAACAATCTAAAAACAAAATCATTTTTGAAAGAAACCAAATTATGTCGGAATCGAAACTAAAAATTATTTCGAAATCAAGCTAAGAAAAAAGAGAATAAAAAAATATAAGCATTATGAAATGTAACCCTACTTCTAAAACAATCTAAAATTAAAATTATTTCGGAAACGAAACTGAAATATATTTCGGAATCAAACTATAAAAAAAAAAAGTAAAAAAAGGCATTATTGTATTAAGTGGGTGCAAAGGCAGCTATTACTAAAACACAGAAGAATCTAAACAAATGAATAATAAATTTCAAGTTAAAAGGAAAAAAATAGAAGCAAAGTTGAATAAAAAAAAATAGAATCAAAATTGAATTTTAAAAAATTAAATCAAAAAATTGTATTTGATTTATAAAAATAATTTAATTTTTATTGTATTGTTTTCCTTTTAATTTGGCATTTATTACTAATTTGTATAGATATATATAGATATAAATAGATAAATTGATAAGAAATTCGCATAAACAAAATTTTAAGACAGTCTGAAATGAAATATTTCAAAAGAAGTTTCTTAAGGAACTTCAAAGTTCATCAAGCATTTTTCAACTTGCTCCGAATCTTTATTCTAAGTCAGACTTAAAATATTCTAGAACCTATTTGGCAATCGGATTTGGTAAAAGCGCATTGATACAGACTCTCAAACAAATAATTAAATTAAAACAGGCATCTGAGACTCGATGTAACTCAATCTTTCTGATTTAAGTTAAGGCCCATAAATATACGTGATATAAATGAAATTCCTCATGTATGTTATTGAAATTAGTTCTTTATTGCTCTTCTAATTATCATAGATGTAAAAATATGATATTTTTAGAAAATGGAAAAAAAAACCTACAGAATTTAAAAATGCAAGACTTTCATATTTTTCAAGATCTTAGGAACCCTAAATCATGAATCGTGATTGAAGTGTTAGTGATATTAATCATATATTGATGCCTTATTAAGTATTTCTTTGATATTTTACGTCTCACATATTTTTCAAGAAATATCTTGTTGCCTCCAAATCATCATATGGGCAAAATATCACCCGAAAATAAATCTTTCTTCTATTGTATAAGAGGAGGAAATTGAAATGCCATTCTGTTCTGCAAATTAAAGCATACATCATATGTAAGGTCAGCTATAGAGTTCTAGAATTCCTTTATTATTGATTGCTAATTATATAAAACATTCATTGACGGAAAGCAAGAAAAAAAACAGAACAGCAAGCAGCGCTCAGAAGTCATACCCGCCTCATTTAATTAGCCTTGATCATCTGCACAATTACTGCGATATGTGAGGCCATTAATTAAATCACAACCCACCTATCATTTGGAGTCCATGCACGAATGAACAGCAGTTTTTGCCCTCGTGTTTATATAAGTTGAGTATTTACTTCTAATCGGTTTTTTTTCATCCATATGAAATGAAACGATTTAAGTATTCAATAGGATTTGAAGGCTTTCGACTTCGTTCCCGCTTCGTTTCATTCCAAGGATTCCTCGTTACTTATAGAAATATTCAATCGCAAAATGAACTTTTTAATCAAAGAATCGTTGCAAATTGGTAATCATGAAATGAATCAGAACCCGACATTTCGACATGCCTTAACCTTTCAGACTTCCCTGGGTTCAAAAACTATATTCTTGGCATTATGTTTATTTGTGGAATCATGCATTATACCAGCGGAAGTCTTACTGCAGTAGAATTGTTAATCCGAAGATTCTAAGGATTCCTCGTCACGCATAGAAATATTAAATCGTAAAATGAACTTTCGCTACTTTTTAATCAAAGAAATATTGCAATTTTATAATCATCAAAGAATTAGAACCCAACATTTCGTCATGTCTTCACCATTTAGACCTCTCTGGATTCGAAAAACATATTCTTGGCCTTATGTCTACTTATTTATTCGCTGGATAACTTAAAAACAATTTGAACTAGTTGTATGAAATTTGGGTATTTTTCCATTATATTGGTTGCAAATATCACCAAGAATACTGTTTGGCAACAGCACACAGTCGTCATTTTGGCGCAGGTGACAAAATAGCCGCAAATTGCTTTAAAAATGAGGTGCAAAAGATTACCTGCGGTGATAATTTCATTTGGCATTGGTTGCATCATTATTGGCGACTTTATCGTCTGCGCTGGTATAACTGGTACTGATACAGAAAAATACCAAAATCTGGTATATGGTCTTTACACCAAAATTGAAATTTCTATCAAATTCTGAGCGAAATCCATTCAGAGTAAGTCTGTCTATCCGGCATTTTGATGACTACGAAATAAAATTAGCTAGATGGAAAAATTCGGAGGACAGATTTTATATCTGTTGTTTAGATAAATAAAATGAAAAAAATTAAATTTTATAAAATTTTTAGCCAAAATCAACGAAGAGTTGGTCATTCGTCGTTTTTTTCCCCAAGAACATAAAAACGTAATAGCTTCAAAACGAAATGACTTCAATACATCAAATTTGGTATGTGATTTTTTCACTGCAGCTGTAGTTAGGTATCAAAATTTGATTTCAATTAATTGGGTAAAAATGCGTTTAAAACAAAAATTCTTCTTTAAAGAGAGTATACAAGAAATTTTTGGGAAAACCACTGCTTCTACTTAATGCATCATTGCAAATTTCACGTGTTAGAGCATGTGACTGGATAAAGTAATACTTTCTCCATTTTTTATTTCTTTTTGTCTCTAAAAATTTTTTAATAAAATTGTAAGTGTAACTTCGATTATGCAATAAAATTGTGCACCATCTAAATTAAGCAATAAATTATTTGAAATAAAATTTATTTTAACTGTCCGATAATTTATTACACTATCCGTTAAAAACATATCTTTTTTTCACCGTTTCACTTTTTTTAAAGCTCTTTTAACAATATAATCTGTCTAATATTTTTATTTAACAATTTATTATTCAAATTTTTTTTATCCACTGAATTTTTTTTCACATTTTCTGCCTTACAATTAATATTACTTCTGAGAATCTGTAATACATAATCGAATATTCAATCCTTTCGATTTCGTGACAGATTATGTAATTTCTCGCCAAATTTAAAGACGAAATCAGGATAAAAGAATTTCAAAGGCCACTTTGATATTTGTTTCCATGTCACAGTTAGAAGTCTTTGTAATATTGAAATATACAGCATGATGAAACAAATTATCATTCTAACACATTATTACATAGCTTAAGTTTAAAAAAAAATCTTTTGAAGATAACTTGTAGAGAACAAAAAATTATTTTTATTGCAATAAAACACTAATAATAAGATATACTTAAAGATATAATTAAATAATAAGATGTACATATTAATAGTATGACTTCACTTTCATTAAAATGAAAGTAAAGCTGCAGTTTTCCCCAAAATTTTTTTATTTGATCAAATTAAAAAAACAATAAAATGCCAGTAAAGATTTTTGGGATGTTTTTTATAATTATAATGCCTTCACATAAGAGAAAACAACATCTTCGAGAAAAAAAAAAACATTTTCTTAACCTTATAAAGAATGTTAAATAAGCATAAATTGGTACGGCAGACGTATTAATATCTACTAAATAGCGATTACTTCTACATCCTGAGATCGCTATTTCTTTTACATTGTCAGTCAAGATTTTCAATTACCTCCATCATCGATTTCGCTTGTTTCTTGATATTTTAATTCCAGACTCAATTATTACGCTGGTACTTAACAAATGATCCGATTGAACACAGGTTTTCCTTGACAGCTTTTCAATTCCGGAAGTTGGCTCTGGGTGTGGTGGAAATTTTTAATCACGGGAAAAAAAATGGGGTTTCGGTTTTTCACAAAGTGTCATTGAGAGACAGGAAAAAAATCCAAGTTGACATTCTTCGAAAAGTTTGGATATTTTTAACATCAATTTCAATGTTTTATTATTATTTTGTGCTGAAATTATTCCATTAATCCTAAAATTTAGAATAATAAAAATAATAACTTGTTCTAGTATAATCCTTTGTGAGACGAGAATATTTTTAATGAATAATTTTTTGACATTAAAATTATTGAAATTTTAAGCTAAATTTATTTTGGGATAGACCTTTTGGATTAAAAAATTTTTTAAAAAAAGAAAAAAAAATCAAATTTTTAAATCAGAAATTTAGTTTAGTTTAGTTGTTTTAACTTCCCGTTTTAAAGCAACACAGGGGTTATTTTTGGGCGGACCCCGTAATTTTAAGATGTGGTCAGATGAAGACGAAGCCGTTATTTATTGTAAAAATGTAGATGAAGCCATTATTTATTGTAAAAATATAGATGAAGCCATTATTTATTGTAAAAATATATAGATAATATAGCCTCAAACTATTTGGTCCTATATTCTAAACAACTAACATTCTTTTATTATTATCGTCTTTTATCTTCCTTTTAAGTTTATGTTTGTTTTCCCCTTTATTATTAATGAATTAGAATAAGTATTAATTTTAATAGTACTCAGCTAGAGGGGTACTTTTCTTACTATGCCCAGATCCTATATTTAATTTTCCTTATAATTTCAGTTTTTTTAAAAACGTTTTATTAATTGAATAACGGCGTGGCATTATTACTTAAAATATGTTCTAATTCCAAAAATAAATTCTTTGGAACACGATTTTTTATCGCATTGTATCTGTATTGGGGTATTATCACGCAAAAAAATTCGCAAGCAAACTTGAAGTGAATATCGCCTAAAATCAGATTTCATGCAACAACAACAGGTAATTTATTTTTCATGAAGGAGAGTTTGCCCCTTCAATACCGCCGTTTTAGAAAAGCAAATATGTTGCATAACACACTTTTTATTCTGCTTGGATAATGGCTTTATACTAGGCTTTTGGCATTTATAGTAATCATAGAGATTAAAATATGAGGATTTTCGTGAGATAAAAATACAGAGAATTTGAAAATGCGTAATCGCAAAATGCCACATTTTTTTCTTCAAGTTTTCTAGCAGTTCTTTATTTATGTTTGCTTTAATAAATCAATCTAAAATATTACAATAGATTTTAATAATAAAAATCGCATGTTATTATTAGAAATGCATATGTAAAAATGCTTTTTCAGTAACTACAAACTGCAGTAAAAATGCTGTAATTCTTCCCGTATGAAGTTCAGCTATTAAGTAAATAAAAATTTTGAATTTATAAATAAAGTCTGTAGTAAAATTAATATAAAATTCTATTAAAAGCAGATCTAAACTATTTTAAAGAGAATAGTTTAGCACAATCTGAACAAAGATTCGATAATAGACTGTTCTATCATCTAACAATCCCTTAAACAACTTGCAAAAAAAGATTTTACTTTCATTATCACATAATATGAATATCTTTATTATTATTATTATGGTTTGATGTTGTCATCTTTTAGAGTTTAACATTACTGAAAAACCTAAATGACCTAATTACCTAAATAACATTATTACCTAAACCTAATTACCTAAAT
>JAPMOQ010024889.1:0-13458 GCA_026543055.1 Argiope trifasciata | reverse complement strand
ACCTAATTACCTAAATAACATTATTACCTAAACCTAATTACCTAAATAACATTACTGAAACAAATTTTAAATATTGATTTTAGAATGTGAGATTGTGAAGTTTTCTTTCAATGAAGCTTTTTTTCTCTTGAGAGTACAACGAAAATTAAAACACTCGCATCAAAGAATCAAACAAATCGATGAATATTTCATCATATGTAAATGATAATCAACCTAGGCAATCTGTACTTATCACGTTAATAAGCGTTTATTTCAAAATCAATAGTTTTCCTGGTTAAAACAATAATTACTACATTCCAATCCGAGGACACCTACGATAATTACATAACAATATTTCGACAGTTATGACAATCAGTGATCGATGACCGAATATTAAAACGCTCAGCAGTTTCTATCCTTCTCCACAAATGATTATGAAACGAAAGTTAATAAATAAAAAATGTGAACATTAAAGATGTTTAGAAATATCAAAACGTTTTTTTTTCCGATTTTTTGTTTGGAAAAATAAACGGGAATCGCGGTTCTTTTATATGTAGAGCGTAACGCTACGCGTTTTGCGTTTCATGACGTTCGATTTCGAAACAATTGTTCGAGGAACTTGAACTACTTATAGAACGTGACTAAAAATATCCTTTTCTTCTTGGTCACTGATACGTAAGATGAGATAAATGTTTCTGAGGATTAACAGATTTAAATTTTCTTGTTTTTGATATCAATTCAGGGGAATTCCCAAATCAATCAAGGTCATTCTTTTTGTTTTCAACTATCGCCATAAATTAATGCTGTTTTCTACTGTGACCAATAAATAACAAAATATCTAAAAAAAACATTACTGAAACAAATTTTAAATATTGATTCGTTTCTGCAATTTGAACTGGTTCTTAGTTACCTTATTAAGAAAAACAAAGTAATTACGCAGATGGAATCTAAAACAAAAACATGGGTGTGTTTTCAATGAGAGCTTCACGTTTAAAAATAAATAAAGTTCAAGCAAAACCGTAATAAATAAAGAAACTAGAGTGGAAAATTTTGTTATCACTAAATTTGTTAATGAAAATAAAATTTACAGTTTAATTCTTTAATTTCAAACTATTTTTCATTATTTCATACTGCAATATTTCTTACAATGATTTTAATTGAAACAACCGTAACCTTATGGGTGTTAGTAAAGTTAAGACAACATAAAACAGTTAATGTGTGTACACACACACACACACACACACACACATATATATATATAGTTTTTTTCACAAACTTTTTTAAAACTATAAAACAATCAGAAAATAGTGTGAGAAAATTTTTGTTTCACTTTATTTCGAAATACTGAGAAATAAAAAAAAAAAATTGCTGAAAGCGTAAATTTGATTAATTAACGTTATGAAAACATTTATTACTCGCTAAAAATATTTTTAAAGGAAAAAGATGTTTCCCTAAAGAAACTTTCGCAAATTCAAAAAAAAATCCTTTGCATGTCGAAATTTAATTGAAATCAAAACTTATTCATTATTTCAATACTTTTGTAATTTATTTATCTTTAACAAACTTTAATGATTCATGCTAATCAACACAATGTTATAGTGAATTATTTTTTTAAAAAACAAATTATTTGTCTTCAAAATAGAAATAAAAGCTACTTATTTTCAAAATAAAATTAATAAGGTTTACAGCTTAAGAAATATACAAACAATAATTTGAATATTTCTTAACTTATAAAAATGTTTCGTTTGTCATTGAGCAATTTAATGCTTCTTTTATTTGGTTACGAAAAAACATTCATTTGAAATGATCAAGGGCAAGTTGTAGTGATTCACTGAATTGAAACGAATTACTTGAAATAGATGCAAAAAATTGAGTCTGAAATGGAACTGTGTGAATGCTACATTAGATAAGGGTATTTTAATTTATTTGCGAAGAGTTAACTTGTTCCGAGAAAGGAAAATTCCCTTGTTCTGGTGTTTATTGAAAAAGAAATGATTCTTCGGTTTCAATTCACCTTAACATGGAAAAAAATTTCTAATTCATTCGTAAGAAAAATTCCTTAGCCTTCGACGTATATTGCCACTGCGTCAAAATATATCAGTGCCTTAGGAAAGAATTATAGTGCTTTTAGATTTATAAAATTAACTATTTAGCGTTTTTATAAGGAGCAATGTTATTAATTTCTTAAAGAAAATGCAGCTATTTCCTATTTAATTAATTAAGGTCCGGCATTTTTTGGTATATTTATGAAATATCATGTCAACATATATTGGTTTTATTTTTCAATTACGAGATTTCTGAAAATTGACATTTTACTTAATTATGGTAAATAACTCTTTTAAAATTGGCCATCCCAAAATAGCCCTAGTGTTGCTTTACAACGGGACGTTAATATAACTAAACTAAAACCTTTTAGAATTGGAATCCAGCAACACCTTTTTGAATTGCACAATATAAAATTTTGTTTGTTTAAAAAAAATACTTCTAATTATTTAGAAAATATATTTCATTTAACCAAAGTTTATTATTTACACAAAAATAATCACAAATCAAAAAGCCGGCGTCATGGCATAGGGGTAGAGAGTGTTTTCCGTGATCTAGGCGTCCTGGGTTCGAGTCCCAGTTCGGGCATGGTTGTTTTCCCTCTGTTCTATCAGTGAGATGTGACCTCCTGAATGAAAATGAGGTCGGCCATTCAGAGCACAGATCATTTAATAAGAAATTCGCCATAACCATATAATAGATGAATAGAGCTTTTTATAATATCTGAAACGATATACTGAATTTTTCGTAAACGCCGGCGTCCTGGAATAGGGGTTGCGCGTCTTGGTCAAGTGGTGTTTTAAAAGAGAAATTGAGAGAAGAAATAAAACTATAATAGTTTGACAGATGGTGTTTTGTCCATAAAAGGAAGAGTCACTTTCAACTTTATTCCTAATCTGGAAATAAAAACAGGAAGATACCAACCACCTATCTGGACATGGGAGATTTCCTGCCTATTTCCAAAGGTTTGGAAGAACGCAAGAAAATAAATGCGTTTGTGGAGAAATGGCTACGGTTTACCACTATTGAATGGAATGTGTGGAGGTCTCAGAGGGAAAGAAAAACCTGAAGATTGTACATAATGATTTATGTACGGTACTGATGGTATCGGGTCATCTTAAAATCCTGAAGGACAGGATGTCAAGGATGGATAGTTTCATTCCAACTGTCTGAGAGTGTGCAGATGGGAAAGACAGTTTTTAACTACCCCGAAAGGAATGTTAGCTTGACGGATCGGTCCATGCAAGGTACGATAATACTTATTCAGCAGTCGACTCCAACAAATCCTGTCGATACTGCTACGATCAATAGTGGTGGGATGGTCGACTGTATACAAGAAGGCGACGCACCCTATCGACTTAAATCGCTGTCTTCGTAACAGTGGGCTTGTACCAATGACAAGTGCCATAAGAAACAACAACACAAATGGAAAAATGACATAACGTTAAAAATTCATTTAAAAGTCTGTTCAGTTTTTTAAACAAAAGGCACATGCGTTGGTGCTGAACATAAGTCTTCGATTTCCCTTTTTGGAAAGTGAGTTAGAGGTCAGAGAATGACACCTCGCTCGAAGAATGTAAAGTATTATCATCTTCAAATGCTCATTAGTGCAGACAATTGGCTCATACAGGATTTCCTATGCGGGGTTTTATGGACCACGCTTTATTGGAGTCGCGCTGTTGCAAGGAAATCCTACCCTTGGCCTGATTCGCACCAAAAAAAGAACAGAATTTTAATCGCGTACAAAAACGTACCATTTCCTCGCAAATGCGCGCAGAGGGGAGAACTGTGTCAAGAACTGTTCCGATCAAGGACGTGCCGCGCTGCAATTCGAAGGGGGGGAGGGGATTGTTCGGATGAAATTCTTAAGAGGATAAAAATTAACAAAAATTCTAATGTAATAATCGTTATGAAATGATTGTTCGCAGGAGGATGGAAATAGTTGGGTAAAAAAATGGTAAGAGGTATTTGTTACTAAGAATGTTTTTCGAGTAATATTTCCGAATATTTAGGTCATTTGAAAAAATCTGGAATCAAAATATAGATAACACCAAATGACCTTTGCTTCAAATTGGTATTAGTTAATAAAATTTTAACAAGAAAAAGTTTTGTCAAAACGTATTGTAAAATAATTTTAAAAAAAATCACAATTTCAAAACCACCACCTAATTTACGAAACATTAGCTTTCTGCAAATTGCAACAACTGTCTAACATAATCTGTTGCTATTCGAAAAATTATGAGATGTTGCAATGAATTTTCTCATTTCAATTTTAAAAAATAAAGTTATGAAAGGGTTATGCTTATTTAAATACATTTTTACTTTCTCGTTTACGATGTTTATAACATATTTTAGTCTAAATAAGCTATTTAGTAACTTTAACCTTTGATATAAATGTTTATCTATATGAATAAAAAGGAATGTTTGTCTGTATGTCTCTTATGCGCTGCCGTGCCGCTCATCCTATCACGATAAAATTTTGAATTCTTATTACTTGCACTTGTGGGATGGTTATAGGTTTAATACAATTACTTAATGTATGAAAAATATTTTCGGTTCTATTTACCGCATCTATTAACCAAGGATTAACCGCCAAATAACTCGCCAAGGAGACACAACAGATTCAGAAAAGATGCTAAATTCAGGAAAGAGGTTAATATTCTGTAGCTATATAACTTTATTGCAGTATAAGTCGTTCTCTGAGGCAACAGTATTTATTATTAGAGCGTATGCGAGAAAGTTTTAGGCGAATAAATAATAAAGTTTTAGGGAAAAATTGGTTTTTGCACTGTCTCTCGAAAATATTAGAGAACAAAAATTTTGTATTATTTTTACTTTAAAAAATTATTAATTGAACTATATCAAAATTTACGACATAAATGCATTTTCTGTAATATTATGGCAGAAATATATCAATTTTAATATAATATTTTAATTAATCTTGAGAATTCTGAATGAATATTAAACGAATCACGAAAGATAGAAAAAAATAGTTTCTTCCTTTATAATTCTCAATTTGCCGGGTACCAGCTAGTTATGTTATAAATATCCCAAATTTGCTGACAAATACTGTTGTATAAAAAAAGTTTTTTGATAGTAAAGTATATAGTTAAATTTTGTAAAAAGCATTAAAAAATTATTCCATGTAATGCTGGATACATTAACAAGTGAATTATGAAATGATCACAAACAGAAATTCAAAACTTTCCATCTTCTTATGAAGTGAATGTAGTTAAAGTTGAAAGTGAAGATGAAAAGGAATATTTGTTTTTCTAATCTAATATGAATTTTTAGACATCTTTTCAATCTTTAAATGCATATCTTATTAAAAAAAACTGCTTATCTTTTATTATTATTCATTTATTTTTGTTTATTCAAATATTCATATTTTTCGATCTTATATTTTTTTATCATTGCTTTTAAACAGAAATAAGATCTTTCATCGTTTTAATTATCGATAGATTAAATATTTTCGTATTTTTACCCAAAAGAGGATCTTTTCAACTAATTCGAATGCATTTTTAAAAAAAGAAAGAAAAGGCAGAAATCAAGCATTTAAAGATTAAATTCGCAGGGCATTAAAAAATAAGAATCAGATTCAGATTTAGGAATGAATTCAGTCTTTTTCATGTATTTAAATGAAAGTACAGTTTTATAGAAACAAAAAAAAAATAAAGTTTTCAATAAGCAGATTAGGCTATGATGAATTATAGCATAAAAATGAAACAAAAAAAATTATATAGTAATGAAGCAACTGTTGCCTGAAATTAAAAATCAAATTAAAAATAACTATGTCAAAGGACAATAATTATCATTTGTCATAAATTTTATTTTACATTATATCGGAAAATAAAATAAAATTTTTCAGGTTTTAATCGCTTAACTGTTTTGCCACAGGTGCATCGATTTATGTAATCTTTTATTTGTAGGCAAAAAATAAGTCATTCATAACGATTATAAAAAATTACTCTTATATATAAATAAGTCAAGAATTCAATGAATTTCCATTTGAATCAAAATAAGAAAAAAAATCCCAAATATAATCCCAAAATAGAAGGCCTCGTCTTATTAGATAATAAAGAAAAATAAAACAATTAATAAGCTAATCTTTTAATTTAAAATTAAAATAAGTAAAAATAAATACTACTTAAATCTTTTGGCATACAATTAAATCATTATTGTCAATAATCAGTTAAATAAATCTTTAAAATGATGTTGCAACAATTAAAACTTACCAAAATAACATAGTACGGGAATAACATATAAAAAATTACCAAAATAACATATTGGAACGCTATTGTGCTCTAAGAAGTAAAAGCAAATTAGAATAGGATAAATTGTGAAATCATCCTTATTGAAATTGCAACATGCCGGGCATTTTACTTATCCTCTAATGCATTATAGGGTGGGGGTAGTAGTTTTCAAAGATTTTAGAATTTTCAAAAAATTCTCAATATAAAAGTTATAATCGTACGCAGAAAATGAGACACGTCTAGTGAAGAATTTTTTCCCCGCTTTAATGTCTCGTTTAAAATAAGCAACAGGAAACCTCCAGTAAACGATTTATTTGCTTACTTAATTATTCGTACTTTATTTATAAAGGACTGTCTTTATGCTGTGGAACCACGCCCATTTGTTTACGTTTAAAGAGCTACAGAGATCGGAATTAAATATCTTTTAAAATTAACAACAAATTTTCTTGATTACAACAATTTCAGATGTAGAAGGAACTGAATAATAAGAAATTACATATCACCCTTTTCAGGAGTGTTTTTGAAAAAAAAAATTACTCTTTAATTATATTTATTCTGTTTCAAGTATTTGTATAAGATTAATAATGACATTTTTTTAGTGAACTACAGCACAAAACAATGTAACATTATATATTTTACGGAGAAAAAAATTAATTTAATAAGCAATTTTTTTAATAAAAGGTTCATACGAATTGCATCAAATTACTTATAAATTTTCATTGTTTTCAAATTATGAAATTCAAATTGTCAAAATTCATTTCATAAAAATAAAAAAGTAAAAGCACATGTGCAAAATTTTAAGTAATTTCATGATTTAATTCGTCCATTTGTTGCAGGTGAGTGCATCAGTATGTGAATGTCAAAATGACGGGAAAAATATCAGCAAAACAAAAAAAAAATTCTTTTTTTCTTTATATTTTTTGCATGCAAATATGGAGTTTGTATTTCACAGCCTGGCTGGTTTATTTAACGGTTGCAAATAGGTACATAGTAGTTGTTTAATATTTAAATTACTAGGAATCCCGAAAACATTCTATTGGGTAATTAGAAATAACTGATAACGAAAATTGGAAATATGGAAAAAATTAGGTTAAACTTAGCCACTAAATACAAATCTAAGATCTGCCTTGTTTTTTACATTTCGACATAAGTTTTTTTTAAAGTAGGTAATGAATAGTCTAGACGCTTGAAGCAATCAGTGCTATTTCGGCAACTTACGAATAGATTTGCTTTTCTATGTTAAATTGGAAGTTTAAGAAACTCCCACCACATCGATGTCCGTGACGTTTACTGTAATCGATTGTTACGCAACTGCTGTTTTAGATTCCAGATTTTATAATGGCGTCAATCGCTAAAAGCAAAAGTGAAGGTTAAAACGAATATACAAAAGCGGCATTATTTTGCCAAACCAACATGCTGTAATTTCCCCTTTTTTCACTGATAAAGCAAATATTTATTTGGTTTCAAGGCACTTACTTTAGCTCTTCAAGATTTTTGTTGTTTTTGGAAAATGAAAGGTAGCATTGAAGAGTAATATCATTAGATTGGCGTCCATTTATGTAAGAAATATTTATCTCCTTGAAAAAGGCCAAATAAAAATTAATTTAAATTCCTTTAATGAACGCAATCAAAGAAATAAATGGCAATTTATTGTATCGTGGTCATTGTGGCCGCTGGATGAGTTAAATTATTCAATTTTTCTTGTTTAATATTCAATCTTTTTCCTTGAAACTAGATAAAAGCCCAACGCTTGTTTTTAATGAAATATTCATTTTTCTATTAATAGAAAACCAGCATTCTATTTTTGGAAATCATAATTTTATGAACCCTTTTATACTGTTAGTGGAAAATGACGATGACTTGACGTCAAAGATAAAAAATAAAACTTTCCCATTTAGACGTAAATTTTTGCATCCGACATACACAGACTTTGTAATTTTGATTTTTGAAATTTACATAAAAAAGTGCGTTACATCTCAACATAGCTTAGAAAATATTTTTTTACTATAAAAATTATTTCAATTCACTTAGTATTAATTGTTAAATAAAAGCAATTCCCGCTGTCTAGCTTTCAATCAACTCCCGTTTTCAATCAAAGATGTACCGATTTAAAATGACTGATAGAAACCCAACAAAAACAAATTAATTAAATAATAACAAGTTTATGTTATACTATTCTCCCAATCAGGCAACTTTCCAAAAATCTTTTTTTACAGAGATTTTGATGATCAATAATTGGGAAGATCAATAAATGGTATTCTGAAACAATTTAAGAAAATATATTTACAGATTTTAAAATTTGATATGTTTTAATATGAATTTGCATGTGGATATCTTTTTTGATAGTGTTGTCATTCAAACTGACTAAAAGCTGTCTTTATCTATCGTTAAGGCTCAAGAATAATGATCAAAATATATATATATTAACGCAGTCTCTAGCACGCATCTTATTCTATAATGGCATTAATGTTATCTCTTTGAAATTTTGGGCACGTCAGATTACATGACAAAGAAACTTGTGCACAGTCTACTTAATATGCTCACCTTTCATCTTGAAGCAGACGCCTTTGTTGTATTTTTTGTTGATGTCTACTTCCTCCATTTCATACAAATAAACTTCTCAAAGTATTCCGCTCCCATTCCCGCTGCGAAATGGGAGCAGAATCCCATTTTCGTTAATGCAGCTGCGATGCCGATTCCAAGAAAGATTCATGATAATTAAAATTTTAATGCGGAATAATTAATCGCGGATCAAACGTCCTTTTGCTGGTGCTATAATTTTGGGGACAAGGATCGGTTCAGGTATCAAACTTACATTAACCGCTAAGATTAACCTAGATAATTATCTAAGGATTATCTAATTATTTGATTAATAAACGTTTATCAGAAGTTTACATTTAATAATTTCAATTATTGTATAAAATTGTTTTGTTTTATTGCATTACGTCAGAATTGAATACCTGTTTAAATAAAGTTTGTTTTAACATTCCAGTGTCACCATGACGACGTGTTCGACGATAGCAGCTCTGGGCATGATGCCTCTAAATATGTGGGTCTATGGTCAGTGGCTGGAGACTGGAGCGGTCACTATCCCTTACAGCAAGATGTCCATCTCTCTTGCCTCAGTGACAGCGCCCGTTGGTGCCGGCATGTTCGTCCGATGGAAGTACCCTAATGCTGCCCCTTACATCACCAAGGTAATTCTTTTTCACAGGTGTCACCTCCTTTCTTTTTATAATTGTTGTATTTCCCTCATGACAAACTCAATTTGAAATGAATCTGCATAAATATCAAAGGAATGTCACGAAATCCTATACTAGGGGAACAATCGTGCACACACACACAGAAAAAAAAGATTTCGACAAGCAGTAAAACTTTAATTTCTAACACCCTGCCTTCTAAGGCCTGTTTTCCTGTTAGTAACATCAGTCTTTAAGGAAGGACCTGATGACTGTAAATAATGATTTAAGTGCAGTACTTATGGCACCAGGTCATCCCAAAACTCTGAAGGATGTGGCATTAAAGATGGATAGTTTCATTCCAACTTTTTGGGAGTGTGCAGATGGGGAGAAAGGCAGCTATTTACTACCCCGAAAGGAATCTTAGTTTGACGGTATCAATCCATGTCAGGTTGTACAATACTTATTCAGCAGTCGACCCCAACAAATCCTTTCGATACTGCTACGTCAGTGGTGGCATGGTGGTCGGCTGTACACAAGAAGAAGTAACATCAGTTGGCAGTAGCACTGGCATTTGAAGAGGTCTACATTTTGCCATATCAAAACATAATCCTACAAATTTAATGGCATAACCATTCATGTTATATAGGAGGATTGATGAAATTCGCAACGTAATTGTAAGTAATAATCCTCAGACCAAGAAATAATTTCTTGGTTCTCTCCATTATAGAATTTTCATAGACATCCTTACGATCTGAAGGAAACAAACTGCCTAACATTTATTGCATTTTCGGTTTGATAAGAAATCAATAAGTAAAATAAAATTTATACTAAGAGTTAAATTTTTAAATTAGAAATTGTACACTGTAAACTTTGAATATGTTTTATAAATAAGAAACCAACTTCTAGATTGACTGTTTTCTACAAAAACTTTAAAATGTAACCACACTATTTAATGCAGGACTTCTAAAAAATGATGAGGCAATTGAGAAAAAAAAATATTTTTTTTGATACTCTTCAAACTTTGTGGAATTTCGGTATAGACTGGACAAAGTAAGATGTTATATAAAAGGTCCATGAGGCAAACGACAAGTTTTCTCAACTGCATTTATTAGAATTCTTTCGAGGTGAGCGCGCTAAATTGTCGGGCCTTGAAACTTTATATTTTATATGGCATATGATGTAAAATTCAAACTATTACCTAGAGATCCATTAAGTAGAAATAAAATGAGTAAAAACAAATATAAATAGAGTAAAAATAAACAAACAGCAATTTAGGTAGCATAAAAACATATTGCACAACTTTGAAAAAATAATAATAATAAGTCAGGTGAATGAACCTGTTGATTTCTGTCCGTTTTCTCAAATCGTGCAATCGAACAAGAACACCATTGTATGAAATCTTCTGAGATTTAACTCCTAAGAATGAATTTGCAAATTTAACTGGCAATCAAAATCCTTCGCTTCGCAATTTTGTATCGAGAATTTTCCACAAATAAATAAATCTGATAACTTCTGTCAATTGTGAATGCAAATAAAGCAAGGACATTAAATGGTTCTTGAATCAGTAAAATTATGGACGTTATCATTTGAAAGTATATTTGTCCTAATTGGCAGTCAGTTATGATAAGTGTTTCCAAAACTGCCTCAGTCTTCGGAATTAAGGTTTATTCGATTTTGAAAATCATATGAATATGCCAATTGTGTGGGCGCGTACCTTTGAAGCCGTTTCAAGACATCCTGCGGTCTAAATAAATATAAGTTTGTGATTTTAAAAAAAAGGGGGAAGATAATTTTTTTAAAGCTGGAATAGATTTCTGAGAGATTCTTCAGAAGTATTGTTTACCTTAAGGCTTTCAAATTCAATGACTTTTTTATATTAGAATTTTTTGAAATAAATTAAGATGATTTAATATAGCCTTTTCCGGCGTCATAGCATAGCGGTAGGGCTTCCTTCTTCCCTGTGATCTGGGCTTCCTGAGTTCGAGTCCAGGTTTGGGCTTGATTTCTCTTCATCTGTTCTGTCTTCGAGATGGGTGAATGTGCCCTCCTGTAAAAAAAAGGGTTATGCAAGCTAATGAGAGATGCGTGAGTGGCAACGTTGTCCCCTGGTCCTAGATGGCGTTACTTAAACGAGAGACCCACCCTATTGGCTTAAATCGCTGTCGTCGTAACAGCGGGCTTGTCCAATAGCAAATACCATAAGAAACGACTATAGTTTTTTCTCCCAAAATTGTCTTTCTTTCTGCTGGTTTTTTTTTTTTATTGTTTAATTGTTTTTTGTTTATGTGAATCTGTCGAATTTTATTTGTTAGAATAAAAAAATAGAATCGAAAATAATATCCTATAAAAGTCCACTTCTTTCCTAATAATACCCTTTTTAGTATTAAAAATAAGATTCCAAGCGAAGATTAATTCGTTGTTTCAATGCCTACTAGCACTGGCCTGATTCATTTTAGGACTTTTTTTTAATGTCCAGTCATTTTTATGCAATTTTTTTTAGATTATGAATTACACCAATAAAATTAATAAAACAGAAATCACAAAAAAATTAAAAGCATTTGTCTCTGACTTAATGCAATCTATGTGAAATTCTCTTCCGCCTGCACAGTTGCTGTTGATATCTTGCCTTCCAAAACTGCTTTAAACAAAATAATCTATTGTGAAATTGCATTTCAAAAGATACAACCGCAATCATTTAATAGCAAACGAATCTCCAAAAGAATAAAAACATTAACAGATCACATCTGCATTTCTGTGTCTGAATTAAACAAGTATTCTTATATTTAACGATTAAGAAAAACTGAAACCAACGAACCTTATCCTTCCGTTTAAGTATTTGTTTATGTTTATTCAAAAATAACAAAACGGAGTATAATTTAAGCAAGTCTTATTCTTCTTAAATGACATCAGTTAGTGCTTTTTGCCTTTTTAATCTATTTTTTCATCCTTTTTCCTATTTCCCACAACCTTGACACAGCAGCTGGGCATTGCCGTCTTTTTTCCGATTCATGGATGGTTTGTCAAGCTCAACGGAAAGTGCTCTTTCTCTGTCTGCAACACTGTTCTGCATTGCCACACGCTTAGAAGCCTTGCAGATTATTATTATTATTATTTTAGTAACACGTTTCAATTTCACTTTTCCTCGTGCGCCGTGGATTATCTTAAACGCTCATTGTTACCATTCGTTTTGCAAAGGAAATTTCTAGACATTGTGTAGGAGTTTTATATAACGGACATTCTACAGGAAGTATTTCAATATTTTCAATGCGCATTTTTTTCTTCTTTTTGCAAAGAAAACAAGAACCCATTAAATGTTATTAAACTAAAAAGCAATACTAAATTTAAGTTTTTCGTCTATTATATATATTTAAAATGTATATAACAATAGCAATTTCTAGAAAATAATAAAACATGTTATGATGACTTCGTGGAAAATTTCATTCTTGCATAGTATATTCTAATATTGCAAACAATTTTCTGGCTACAGTGTTAACATAAGTGGCTATCGTCGAGTTGTTATTGTTTCTTATGGTACTTGCTAAAATATTGCAAACAATTTTCTGACTACAGTGTGAACATAATGGCTATCGACAATTTGTTGTTGTTTCTTATGGCACTTGCCAATGGACAAGCCTGCTATAACGAAGACAGCGATTTAAGCCGATAGAACTAAACTAAATTTACAGATAATATTACCTACTCATATTATCTGTTTCAACTAAAGAACTTCTCAACTAAATTTACAACTTGATTTCCAAATGATACATTAAGTCATCAACCAGTTTAAACCGGTTTGAAACAGATTATCAGATTACGCACGCTTCTATTTTTAGACAAACTATGGGTATTTATCATCTCAAAATCGATCGAGCTCCAAAATTTTGTTTTCCAGTTAGAAAAATTAAAAATGAAAGTTAAAAAAAATCTTTATATACATATATATAGAGAGAAGAGAATAGAGAAGTCTTATGATTGATTTAAATTAATTAAGGTAAATAATG
>JAPMOQ010024884.1:118529-131524 GCA_026543055.1 Argiope trifasciata | reverse complement strand
TTAGCGTCAGTGTCTTCTTTTTCTTCCTCTTTAAATCATTTTTTTTTCAAAAACACTTTTACAGCGATTTGTGTTAAATGCGGATTTCCTCTATTTTCGAATATCATCATATAAAAGTGTATTCTAGATTACTGCGACACATGAATGTTTTGTTTAAGTTATCAGACACGCAAGGCCGGGGTAGCCTGGTTGGTAGAGCGTCAGTCTCGTAACCGAAAGGTCGCGTGTTCTGTCCTTCTCTTGGCCAAAGACCGCCGTGTTGGCTAATGGCAGTTGGGGCACGTTAAACAGGTCGTGACTGCAAAGTCCTCCAACTTCCCAAAACAAAACGATACCTCTGGGGGTACTGAATCAGGGATGAGTCGGTCTCTGATTTGGATCTAAATTCCAACTTTCTGATGGATAGATGAATGAGTGTATGAATGAATTCGACCACCCTCTAAAACGGGTTGTGTCGTGTGTGTGAGCTAGAAGTCGGACTTCTGCCCTCTGGGTGCTCAGGGGTCTTTACCCTCAGAAGCTACTGCACCCCCTTTCCGTGAAAAACACGGACACAACAAGATCATCAGACACGCAAATTAGCCAGATTTATGATTTTTGGGTTAGACTTTAAAAAATACCTCTGAATTATTCCGAATTTCGTTTGAATATTTCTGTTCATAAAGAAATAACATACGATAAACTTTAAAAAAATAATTATCTATTTAAAATTAAATTATTAGTATCTTCAGACATAATTTGTTCGGATTTGACGAATAAGCCAGAATAATCGCAAGTAATTTTTTTTAATTTTTGATTTCACTCGTTTTAAAATGAAATGACCATTTATCATTGCTTTCTTTTCCCTCTTGTTTTGTATAAATTTGAGTATTTAAAATTATAAAAGGAATCACAAACAAATGAAAAGAAGCCATTGATTTCATAAAAAAAATATTTGCCTGCAGAATATTTTTTCTTTCTTTTTATTATGTACAGCTTTTATTAATTATGTTTTTATTATTATGGTTTAATATTATTTTTATTATGTTTAACGTTTGTAATTCTAACATAAAACTAACGGATTTCATACTGTACCGATATTTGGTTTTAAAAAAGTTCATTAACCCATTTGCATCATATGAAAATATGAAAAAAAGGCCCATATCATGGAAATTTTTTTATTTCATATTTAGGTGTAAAATTGTATAAAAGTAGAAAAAAAATTATTTTTGATCATTATTTGTTAGTCATTTTGTTCAGTGCGGTAATATTTGAAATGTGGGATGCATATAGGTATATATTGGGTTGTTCGGAAAGTCATTTCGTATTTTTTTGTCAAAATGAAAAGAAATTTTCGTTTAATGAATAAATTATTTATTAAATTATAAAATTGCCATTCTGGTCTAATACCTTTTGCCATATTTTTGGTAGTAACATGATTACACGCTCATAAAAGTTTTGGTCTTTGCTGTAAAAAAAAACTGATCGAGGTGGTTTTTGGCCTCCTCATTTGAAGGAAAAATTTTGCAAATCAGTTCTGGTACTGATGTACTGTTAACACATCTTCTCCACACATATTGGCTAATTTATTTCTGGCTTGAACAGCATTTTTACCTTTTATAGCAAAAAAGAAAAAAATGACGAAAATGCTGTTTATTGCTCTCCATATTTAAAAGGGCACCATCCAAAAACTACTGCGAAGAATCAGCTGCACTTTTTCACACTCAAGCCTTGCTATATCAGCTCTTAAAACATAAAATGATTTTGCGGTTTAAGTATGAAATTGGGTGCGAAAAATGCAATTAAATCCTTTGTCAGGAAAAAACGAAATTACTTTCCGAACAACCTAATATTTAACTCTTAACATTTAACACCACACCACACCTCCGTTTCTAGAGCTCTTGGGGCCCCTTTCCGGTTTGGTATAGATGTAGGTGGACTTTATTAACAAAAAAAAAGTACACAGCAATGAATTTGAAAGATACAGAAAAATGACTAAATACATAAAAATACAACATAGCAAGTGTATATAGAATATATGAATACAGTATATATCATATTATATGCGTAGCATATAATATGATGCAGCGTATATATTCGCACCAGTGATAGTGACCAGGAAAATTGAGCGTATATATAAGCTAATAATGGGTTAAAGAAAGAAACGTAAAATCTTTTCGATTTGCTGGCCCCCTATGGTGTGGGGGCCATGGGAACTGCCTCGTATGCCCTTGCATTAGTCAGGCTCTATATGTCTGTTACATTTGAAATAAATAGTTTTAGTATCCTGACCTTCAATTTGCTCAAGTTCAGCCTTAGATATTTTACTCTCCAGCTATTGAAAGGGTCTCGGTGGCCTGGTGGTAAAGTCTAGGCTTCGGAACCGGAGGGTTTCAGGTTCGAGACTCGATTCCACCGAAGAACCGTCGTGTGAGGGGCTCTCTTGCACGTTAAATCTGTCAGGCCAAACGTCCTCCAGCTGGTGTGGCGTGGTGTGGAGAGGGGGTGCAAGTTCAGGTGTTGTCCACGTCATCTGACCATGGTTCAAAATCACGAGGTCCGTCCCAAAATAGCCTTCGTGTTGCTTTAAACGGGACGTTAATATAACTAAACTAAACTAAACACCAGGTATTGTGGGAGGTGGGGGGTAATAATGATGTAAATAAGCAAAGCTGGATTGAGTAACGTTTCCATGTGATTCTGGTTTGCGATTCTGATAAAAATCTTTTATTTTCCTTTCCTTTTCTTTTTTTATTGTTGGGTAACCGTAACTAGATTTTAAGTTTGACCGTCAGTCCTATTCGTTTTGTTTACATTTCGCTCACTTCTCTTTATATTACGGAAAGCCATGGTTTCGTCTTATTATGAAAAGAAAACATTATTTGTGCAGGAAGAATGTGCTCAAATTATTAACTCTAGATAGCCTAAGGCAGTCATTTTGACTGCTTTTCGATTTCAGTTAGAAAAAACAATTGTGTCTATAATGAGACAGCTTCTTAGAATTTTGTGACTTTTTGTACGACAAATAAATAAATGTGTTCATTAATGATTGTAGTTGCCTCCCCACTCTTTCATTTCCGGTATATATATGTGTTATACCTGTATTGCCTAAAAGCAGCCATTTCGACTACTTGGAAAATTTTAAATAATCAAATGACATTTATTATTGAATTGAGTAGATTTCTTATGTGAAATCGGAGCCCATCTGATTATATGAAATGAGATCGGCTCCGATTTCGTATAACAGTTTATATATATTTTTTTATTACTGTCACTTGTTCGTTACTTGTCATTCGAATCTTTATGCCAGGTCTGTCATCAGAAAATGAGGACCCACAAACATCAAATACAACATATTCTAACAAACCAAAATTTTGTTAAGTACGACTTTGCAACAAAAACAAAACAAATACTATTTATGAAAAATGTTAAAACTATATTTGCAGAAGATATAAAGATGTATTATAAGATTATTTAAGGATTACACATAAAAAGATTTAACATACATTTGCTTAAAATGTATAAATTATGAATAAATTATTTTTTGTTCCAAATGAAGTAATTTTTTTATTGTTAATAATTACTAATAACTTGCTATAGGACTGTAAATAGTATAAGAAATATTAAAAATTAATTTCAAAGAAATTTCTTTACACATTAGTTATTCTTTCACAATTACGTAATTTTGATTGCTTTGGCTCAATATAGATGTACACTAAGTCTCCGTCTTTTTAGTGTTAATGAGCTAATAATCTAAAAAGGTAGAAAAAATGACGACGCCAGGATTTAAACTTTATTTTTTATGATTTTTTTTCAAAGCAATGGAAAAACCCCGTCCTGTGGGATATATCCTCACGCCTACGCTTCGCCCCATGCTTTTGTCTATGATAGAAGTTCTACTGTCCCAAAAGGGTTAAATGAATTTATAAAGCACACAGCTACTGCCTTATTAGGGTGATGCTTTTCAACATACGATGTAATGATTTCCCAGCTAGTAGCATCTCCATTATTTTTCTGGACGCCTGTTGCTTTGTTATGTCTATAATTTTACCACTTGGTTATCAAATCTACTCCACAATTTTTGTGGGGTTGGTGGGTCTAATGCCACTTGGTCATACCAATCCGAATTAGCAGAGCTCTTTCGATTAAGGCAGAGGTGTGCGCCTTTCATTGTTAACGAGCACCGTTAAAGTTAAAGTACGACTTTGCTAGAACGCACACGACACGACCCTTTTTAGGGAGTGGTCGAATTCATTCATACACTCATTCATCCATCCGCAAGTCAGAATTTAGATCCAAATCGAGACCGACTCATCCCTGATTCAGTACCCCCAGATGTATCATTTGTTATGGGAACTTAGAGGACTTTGCAATCTGGACCTATTTAACGTGCTACAACTGCCACTTGCCAACACGGCGGTCTTTGGCCGAGACGAGGACAGAACCCGCGACCTCTCGGTTGCGAGACTGATGCTCTCCCAACCAGGCAACCGCGGTCCGCAATTTTTGTTGTCCCACAGAATGCAGCTTCATAAGTTCTTTAACTGAGTTATGGCTGTGTTCTTCCAGTAACTCAACATTGTTATTGCCATATATTTCTAGTCCCATAATCTTGGCCAAAGACAAAATGTTGTCGATAAGACTTATTAAACATTAGCTCATTCGACTATGCTATCCGGTCAAAACGTATTCTATGTATATAGGAATGGATGGGGCAAAATGCCCATTCAACCTTATTTAGATCAGTGTCTAGGGTCACTGATTGAAGAAAGAAGCTTTTGAATAAGAAAGTTAAATTTATTTACTGCAAAGGATACAGAAAAGACATTAAGAACTATGATACGACAGACTATTTACAATAGAGAAAAAAGTATCACCTTTAGATGCCACCAATGATGAAGCCTAATCAAGTGCTTCATGGTAAAACTACATTGCGTACTAAATAATCATTATTCGGAGCGAATGACCCTCTCTCTCTCCGTTTGCCGAGCGAATGCTCACATTTCGCTTTTTTTCTGAAACTTACGTCACAAGTCTTAGACTTTGGATCAGTGGTATTCCGTGGAATCCCTAGTGCCATCTATTACAATAAAATAAAACTAAATATGTAGTGGTAATGGCCGCTAATTAAATTTCTACATGTAAATATAGACTCTCTTCAAACAAACTAAAAGGCCAATTCGGCTTGTGATGCCACAGGGTCTCCACACAATTTGTTTTGTGAAACATCGCTCGTTAAGTCTTTATTTTATTTTTTCTTGCTCATAATGCGAATAATTCGTTATTCGAGGTGCTTGTTAAGTGAGGTTTGACTGTATATTAAAATTTCTCAAACACACTCTGATACAAGGTGTTTATGTAGCGCCGGGTGTTTGTGTATTTAATTCAAGGACAAAAAATTCTTTACTTTTTCTTGTTTCTTTTCACACACACAAATATATATATATATACAAAAACATGGACAACGATCACAGATATACAAGGAAACACATAATATATATATTGAAATATAGAAAAGTGCCGCTAACAACGAGCTTAATACTTTTTTGCCGCTAACCGAGATCGAGCAGGTGCTTGCCTTCACCAGTTACACACCAACAGATATGTTGTTAACAAAAATATCTCAGCAGCGTTCCCCGCACATTCTAAGCATACTTAAGGGTTGGAGCATACTGCGCCATCTATGTTCTGTATTCATTTATACATATGAATAAGTATGCACAGAATTAAAACGGTACAAATAAAATAATCAATTAAATTAAAAATAATTAAATCACATAAACACAAGGTTAGAATTTGCAGAATTGCTTTTATAAAATTAAAATAGAAATGTCGAGCATAAACGTGCGACTTATGAAAATCTAATAAAATGAAACATTAGAAATTTATTTAGGAAATAAGAACGGCAACAACCATTTAACACTATACCACATATATAAATGCGAAACTATCCCAAATAAGTTAAATTTATATTTTACTCTTTCCCCTTACAAAAAAGAACGCTTTTTCTTAACATGATAAGGATGGATATTATAGATCTTTACTTAGCTTAAATGTTTCTCATTAAACTGCTGAAGGATAAAGTAATAATAAAAAAAGAAAGCCGTGCTTAAATCCATCATCCATTCACCGCCAGACATCGAAGAGACTGGCCAAGGGAATTCTCACAAAATAATACCAAGTTGAACCTCTTATCCGGTGGATTTTCGCCGAAGATGAGAGCAGGAAAATGCGCCTGTTACGCAAAAGAGTAAAGTTTTTTTTTTCTCTATTTTTTATCAGTGCGTTTTGGCGAGCGATATTGGAGTTGTTATTATTTTAGAACTGCCGTCAGCTGGGAATATTGATAGGGTGTTTGAGGAGGACTATTGCGTAAAGAAAGTGTGGAAATAGATGAATGGAAGCACTCAAATTTAAATCGTGAAATATTGGATGAAAGTTGTTTTCCAATATGAGGAATAAGTAGAGGCGGATATAGAAATTTTTCGGTCTTAGTTAGTGAGAATTATGAATAGATAGTAGAAATAGATGAATGTAAGCACTCAAATTTAAATCGTGAAATATTGGATGAAAGTTGTTTTCCAATATGAGGAATAAATAGAGGCGGATATAGATATTTTTCGGTCTTAGTTAGTGAGAATTATGAATAGATAGTAGAAATATATGAATGTAAGCACTTAAATTTAAATCGTGAAATATTGGATGAAAGTTGTTTTCCAATATGATGCATAAGTAGAGGCGGATATAGATATTTTTCGGTCTCAATTAGTGAGAATTATGATGTCTGGTTTATTTAATTTCATATTTCGACAATTTTTTTAACCTTATCACTCATGTTGAAGACTTATTTTCGGTTAATCTTTGCATTTTAAAAGTATTAAATATGATTTGTTTCAGTATAAATATTATTTATCGTTTCAATAAATTTGCGAATTTTCTAGATTATTTACTAGCCGCCTTTGGCGACCAACTGGTTCGCCATGAGTAATGCGTTCTAATATTTTCAAATAAATCACATATTCATTAGCCTAGAAGTAATTCCGTGCATTTATTAGCCTGAAATTAATATTTTCTTTAAGATGATGGACGGAAAGCTCTATAAGAGCACGTTTTCCTAATAATATTCTTTAATTTTATAAATCCGTCAGTTTTAATGATTGATTTAGAAGACTGATGGATTTAATGCTCTAATAATTTATCGATTATGATTCCAAAATATTAAATATGTTTTTTTAAAGAAAGCGAAAAAGGGGAAAAAATTATTGAATAAATGATTTAGATGTTGCAAACGACTATAGAAACCTTGGCTTTGCATTTATTTTTTTAGAAACTATCACATTTTATAAAGGAAAAAAATTATTGAATTAATGATACAGATATTGCAAACGATTATAGGAATATGCCATTATGTCAGGATTTTAATGCATATCCTGTCTAAATTCAATCAGTTACCTTAAATAAAGAAGATTTGTTGAATTAATTATTTAGATTAAAAATGGCAACTATTTACATTTTTTTAATTTCTGAATAAACTATTTCGTTTTTTTATATAAATGGTTATTTGACTATATCTTTAATACAAAATTTATCTTTTATTTAGGAAAACATAAATGAACCTTTTGGATGAATCTATGTGTAGGGAATTAGAGACAATAATGATTCTTTCTCACAGATTGCCAGTTCAACTATTACTTCTCAAGATACAGAACAAGAGAAAATGAAAGTCAGTGATGACCTTGATGATATTTCTGAGGGTGAACTTTTATTTATTTGATTCATAAATATAATAGCTTTTTATATACAACTTTTATCAGAACGAAACTTAATACTAAGGGTATTGTTTATATATAAACGGATTAAAGTTACAGAAGCTTTAAACACAGATTTTTTTGTTCATATTTTTCGATCAGCAGAAAGATGTCTCCTCAAAAGTTTGACACATATTGTTTAATAAAGATGTTATTACAGTGAACGTCATCATGGCATTGGAGTGCAATAGTAACAAAATATTAAATTTCAACAAATATATTATACGAAATATTAACATTGCTATTGAATCTGTAGTGGGAAACTTGGTGAGTATTTTGGCAATTAATTTCTAACATGTGGTCAAAAATACCCCAAAAACCGAATTTGGGTTTCAAACGAATTCTTCTAATCGTCTGAAGCTTGACATAAAAGCTACATTTAGGATTACGTGTTAAATTTGTTATATTTAAGTCTCTGCTTTTTAAGTAATCTATTTTGAATGTTTTTGTAAGTACAGACCGACAGATGTCTCCTATCTTGTTGGATTTGGCTCAAAATTTGATAGGTATAGATGTTAAACCTGTGTATCTAATTTTATATATGTACCTCTCTTCTATCTTTGTTATCACGCTAAATTATATTCAAACAGACTGACATAGACTTTCTCTGAACTGATTTTGTTAAAAAAAAGTGACAGAAACTGAAAAAAATTGCATGAAAACCGTATACCAAATATCATTCGTCTAGTTTCAAGCGTGTTTGAGCTGTCTATGTCACAAAATGACAGACGTTTTCCAAGAATGTGAATATGTTTTTTTCGAAATTGGGAGGTCTAATATGTAGAGATTTGTTGGGGAAAGGCAATGCATATTAGAAAAATTTATCTCCTTGATTTTGTTTTCTTTTAATTTAAAAGTACTTCGGAATGAATCCGGAAGATTGATTAATTAACAGCATTTGATTTTAAATACATCAAACAGAGAAAATAAATAGAATCGTTTGAAATAATCTACCGAAATTCTCATAAGCCTAACCTCAACTCTGTTGAGGAAAAAACTGGAGCCTTCCTCATATTTGGCGGGATTCGGCCTCAGCTTTTTGGCGTGAATGTTGGTCTTTCATGGATAAAAAATTAATCACTCAATTAACCTGCATAAATTAGATTATTCCTGACTATAATCTATCTTTGTGCTAAACTTCATCCAATTCTGTTCAACCGTTCTGTCGTAATTGAGTAACATCCATTCATCCATCCATTCAACTTTTACATTTATATATTAGTATAGATATGGATAATAAAATTTAACCTGCACGTGTAAGTCACGAGTGAGCGGGAAAAAATTAGTTTTTACCAACGTGTTGTCATCATATGGACAGAAACTAAAATAAAAAAAGTCAAAATGAAATCTACGATCACAAATTTCAAATTATCATGTCAGAATCTTAAAAATTATCATTTTTTAAGTAATTATTTGTCTTAATTAACTTATTAACCAGTTTAAACCTATTTGAAACAACCACGAGGCTTCTCTATCGGTCCCTATATATATATATATATATATATATATATATATAATATGCTATTTTCAAATGTTAAATTATTTACCAATAAATTCTTAAACATTTATTCATACAGAGTTTTTACCAAAACAATATTTTTGTAAAAACGAACTGCTATTTTCTAATTTCTGAGATCATAAAACATTTTCTTAATGCATTGATCTTAGATCAGGAACCAAATTATACAACATTTCCCACTGAAGAATGAATGAAGTGATATTTCTTCACTGGGAAAAAGAAGAAATACTTGTATCAAAACTGCAATTAAACGCGAGTGAAGTGTTTTTGAACTTATTATAAAAATTAAATTATTGTCATAGTTCTATGTCAATTTTTTTAAAAGCGCATATGCTATCAAATAAGTATACGTAATAATAATAATGCAATACTGGTAAAAGCAGGCAGAAAATATATGCGATTAAAAGATGTTGATAAATATTGCTGTTTATGCTTTATTCATTGCCTACGCGATTTCGAGCTCCAATTATTTGTTGCCTAGAATTATGCAAAACCGCCTAATGAAAACAGGATCATGTTCCCACAAGATTAAAAAATTATATATTTAATATTTTTATTAATTGACAAATAAATTAGCACTATATTTTTTAAACCTAACTATATATGGCCCTCATAATCACTGACGCCATAGATAACAGTCCGATCGGAAATACGTCACTGAGTTAACACTAAAAAGACGGAGACTTAGTGTACATCTATATTGAGCCAAAGCAATCAAAATTACTGCATTGTGAAGGAATAACTAATGTGTAAAGAAATTTGTTTAAAATTAATTTTTAATATTTATTATACTATTTACAGTCATATAGCAAGTTATTAGTAATTATTAAAAATTAAAAAAATTACTTCATTTGGAACAAAAAATAGTTTATTAATTATTTGTACTTTTTAAGCAAATGTAAGTTGAAATATTTTTATGTGTAATCTTTAAATAATCTTATAATAAATCTTTATATCTTCCGCAAACATACTTTTGACATTTTTCACATATATTATTTGTTTTGTTTTTGTTGCAAAGTCGTACTTGACAAAATTTTCGTTTGTTAGAATGTGTTGTATTTCATGTTTGTGGGGCCTCATTTTCTGATGGCAGGTCTGGCATAAAGATTCGAATGACAAGAGACGGTAATAAAAAAATATATAAACTGTCATACGAAATCGGAGCCGATCTGATTTCATATAATCAGATTGACTCCGATTTCATACAGAAATTTACTCAATTCAATAATAAAAGTCATTTGATTATTTAACATTTTCCAAGCAGTCAAAATGACTGCTTTTAGGCAATACAGGTATAATGCATATATATACCGGAAATGAAAGAGGGGTGGGAGGACACTACGATGATTATTAAACGCATTTATATGCTGTACAAAAAGTCACAAAATTCTAAGAAGGTGTGTCATTATAGACATAATTGTTTTTCTAACTGAAATTGAAAAGCAATCAAAATGACTGCCTTAGGCAATCCAGTGTGATATGTGTTGAATAAAAATGTGTTGAAAAATATTTTTTGATTTTTCCTCAAAGAATATTAACAATCGATTCTTTTAGGCAACGAATAATAAACCTAACAGTTATTATTATTGTACATGATCTCTCACTAACTTTATGGAAAAAAATCAATCAGCAGAATGTAACAGGCCTATAAAAATAATTGATGAAATGACCTTTGTCCCCTAACGGTAACCTACCTATCTACAGCTCTCCTGACCATTGACGACACAGATAGCCATCCGATCGGAAATACGCCACTGCGCGAAGTTAAATGTGTTGTATAAAAATGTGTTCCAAATTATTTTTTGATTTTTCCTAAAAGAATATTAACAATCGATTCTTTTAGGCAACGAATAATGAACCTAACAGTTATTATTATTTTATATGATCTCTTATTAACTTTATGAAAAAAAATCAAGAAGTAGAATGTAACAGACATTTAAAAATAATTGATATAATGACCTTTGTCCCCTAACGGTAACCTATCTACAGACCTGCTAATCTCTGACGCCATAGATAGCCATCCGATTGGAAATACGCCACTGCGCGAAGTTAAATGTGTTGAATAAAAATGTGTTCAAAAAGATTTTTTGATTTTTCCTAAAAAAATATTAACAATCGATTCTTTTAGGCAACGAATAATAAACCTAACAGTTATTATTATTTTACATGATCTCTCATTAACTTTATGAAAAAAAATCAAGAAATGGAATGTAACAGACCTATAAAATAATTGATGTAAGGACCTCTGTCCCCTAACTGTAATCTGAAGTTTTGTAACTAAATTTCCTTTCTGATGTCAGTGGACGTTGGATGACGCACGACTGGAAGGAAATTACTCATTCATTTCTTAATTTTAGTGTACTCTTACTGCTGTATGTAACGTGTTAATTCATTCGCTAGCTTTGATAAAACTTAATATAGAATAGAAACAACTCGCAAAGCGCCATATTTCCGGAATCGGCGTTCCGATATATACTTCCGATTTCTTTGTAACTTGACCTTCGTTTAGGTGGACAGTTTCGATGAACTTCAACACAGTAAAAGCTCCTTATTCGGGCTTCCTTCATTCGCGTTTTCACTACACGCGGATTAAAAAAATGCGACCCAATTCCTATATTAGCGGCTAAACATTTCTTTATTCGCGGATCTAATAAGTACATACATAATAATAAAAGGATTTCAATAGGTATCCAATCCAATATCCTTTGTAAATGCCGTCAAATGGACTAATAAAGAAAGTAAAATAGATCTTATTACAACTTTACCCAAAGTGTTTTGTTAAATGATATAGCCGAGGATTGAAACCGACTTGGAGGAAATGTTAAATTCACAGCCCATTGAAGAAGAGGCTTCAACAAGCACTGGAAAAGTGACATTTAATTTGAAAAATCTTAGTGAAAGTTAAATAATGGCAAATGAGCTTTGAGATTTCTTTATGAACATTGATGGAACGAAGTCTTATTTTTAAGAGGCAAATTGCTAATTCGACTGCTGCGTATCAGTCTGAATTGAAGGAGCTTTTAAAAACTGCCAAGCAAGAGAAAATTACAAAATTCTTCAAACCATTGCCTAAGCCTTAAGATAATTAATCAAAATGTTCAAAAACTTCAATTAAATTATATATATATATAATATCACCTGAACGTATCCCCTATAATACCATATAAATGACCATTCCGTATTCACGGTTTCTTTATTCGCAGCATATTTATGGAACATATACCAAGCGAATAAAGAGCTTTTACTATACAAAATATTAGCAAGAGGTAAATTACGGTTTACTGGTGGGGTCATTTGATCCAGAAGATTAATTTGACTGTAGATTTCAGTGACCCAAAGGGAACTATAGCAGATTTTTTATCTAAGTTTTAAATTCAAAATTCATTTATTTAAAAATATTAAAAGTAAAAAAGTATGAGTTAATGTAAGAGAATAATTGATTTAATAACGATTTATAAACATGCATATCCGTTAAAAATAATTCATTCAGAGAAAATCAAAGAAGAAAAATATGTGCGTAATAAAAGTTAATTATGTGCGTAGGCGCTTCTTAAAAAACAAGGGACGCTCATTAAGGCTTAAATCTCTAACAGCTTTCTGTCAGCGGTCTTGTTAAGTGCCAGAAGTAAACACAACATTTTTTTAATTTTGATTTTTAAATCATAGCTAAAAAATGTCAAGAAGAAGTA
>JAPMOQ010024884.1:105133-118519 GCA_026543055.1 Argiope trifasciata | reverse complement strand
AGAAAAAAAGATGCAAGTAAATACAAAAAATGAAAAAGTACTAATTTTATTTGCTTTTTCTTAATAATTAAACCATCAGAAAGAAAAGAAAAACCTTGAATTTTCAGAAAATAAAACATTTTAAGCGTCTATAAACTGTTTAAATCCCAATTAGAACACAGATAAAAAGAAAACCATCTAAAATATCAGTATGAAAAGCCGTTATTTTTTAAACCAATATATTATTATCTTTTATTATTATTTTGATCTTCAGAAGCTTTTGCATGGAAGAAAAATAGCATTTGTTGTAGTTCTCAGTAGGTGACAAGGTCATTTGGTGACCTTCATGTAAGCTATTAAAGACCCATCTGTTGCGTTTAACGAGTTCAACGCTTTTCGTAAAGGCGTTGAATCATCAAAGGATGACGATGATTCCAACGCACGAAAGTCAAAAACAAAACTTTGATCATGTGATGCATTAATGGATTTCTAGAAATTGATTCAGGCTTAGGATTTTGCCATTCATACTTTTATTTTTATTGCATAAACATTTCAAATGGAAGGATTCAGATAATATCTTGTATTCTAATGTGAAGTTCAGGAATTTAACAAAAACTTAAGGGTTTTTTTTTGTTGTAAATTTAATTGAAATTATTAAAGAAAATAATTGTTGGAAATTACTTTTCGAGCAACACTTATTTGTACGCCTTTTTTGTTAGAACTTAGACGGTTTTTCTCTGATTTATACTTTTTATTTCACTGGTTTAAAAAAACGTAGTTGCTAATGTTTCATAGCATCGCAAATGTTTCATAATTTATAGCATTGCAAATGTTCCATAATTTCATTAATTAATATCATTTTTAGATAGAAATTTAATGAATGAATAAATAGAAATTTGGAATTTGTGAGTGGCCATAAAAACTTGTGGAATGTATTTTCGAAATAAAATTTAAAATTTTAGTATAGTAAAGTAGTATAGTAATTTTAGTATAGTAACTTTAATACAACAATTTTTTAACTTTATTTTAAAGATAATTCTTCAATTATTATTCCGGGAAAAGAGAAAATGTATCATCACATCATATTATATCTGAAGACAGAAATCGTTTACATATTAAATGAGTCTCATAATAACTCTCGTGAAATGACTTTGATATTATAGGAATTGACTTCAATTGAATAAAATTTGGTTCAAAATGGATACTCAAACATTTACATAAATGTATGGCAATGCAATCATTTTGACTTAAGGTATCCGACTACGTAAAAAACATTGGTTATCGACCACAATTTCGAAGTTTTTTTAAAAAATTGTTATTTCTTGTAATTCAGACTTTCCTCTTTCCAAAACAGTTTATCTTTTGTTGAAAAAGTATGGCATGACCTATCACCCAAGGACTGTTAAGCAAAACATATTTTTCAGCTAAAATTTGTCTTTAATTTTCTCAAAACTTTTATGTTCATAAAAATTCTCCACCGTTAAAATGGTACCTCAAAAACTATTAGAAGTATTAACATAAAAATTTCAGCGTGCGTTTTAAATAATATGGGCAATGAAATAAACCATAATTTTTATTGTTGATGAAATACTTTTTAATTTATAGGTGTTTTTATAAAAATTAAGTTGTGAATTTATGGAATAAATGTATATATGCGTATATTTTCACCCATAAATTCTTTGCATCTCAAGATTTTTCTTAGATTTTGGTTCTCTTCATTCATAATTATATTACTGCATTACAATTGTGTGTAGCGTGTGAACCGTTTTGGTTAAATTTCGTTAAAATTTGCTATAAATTTTCCTATTTCCCAAAACATATTATATTTTGTTGTATTCATAGTATTTTGTATTATAATTAACAATACATCTAAAAACCATGGTTTAAAATATTTTTTTTAAATCCAATTTTTCAAAATTTTTCTTTTGAACATAGTCGGATACCTTAAACTTAAAATTAACTTCATTTTCAAGAGCACTGTAGATGACTGTAATGAATTTAAACCAAAATCAATAGTTTCCCACGATTTTCTCGTGTGCGTAAGCAGTATGATGGGTTTCGCGCAGAACAATGTAAAGAATTGGATATACAATTTGTTCCTCTTTTACCAATTAGGCTTAAAATTTAATTACAATTTTATGTGATTTTGGTAATAAATTTGGTATGATATGCCATACCAACTTTTCCATGTCATCATAGTTTGTTGTGGTTGTACACATGGATAGATAGATTGACTGATTTCCACTTACAATGTCTTCATTCAAATAATAATGTATTAATAGACATCCTTCATAAAGGGCCTCACCCTCAACTTTTTACTTTTAAAAAAATGATTGGTTCCTTTTATCTTATTTAAGTATTTTATCACTTTTGTAATGCTTTAGGTCTATGTGACAGTTCATTTGTGCATTTTTAAAATAGACCTTAGTCCGCGCCCATAACTATTTGAAATGGACAAAACTGCGTATGCTCAAACTTAGAGTGTGCCAAGTTGTTTAGGATAAGGCGCTATGGTGCCAAAATAATTATATTTGTATTTGACTAAAAAAGTGGTTTTTCCAGTTTCAGATATCTGTAAATTACTATAACAAATAATTGAAAATATTTCAAATCGCTAGTACTAAATGATTAGTCTGATACTAGCTTTTAAGCATTTAAAATTATATAAATTTGAACACAATAAAACCCTTTTTTTATTCATAATATACATTTACATATTTATTATGCTTAAAATTAATCGAAAATCAAAATAATTTCATCATATACATTCACATATCTATCATGCTTAAAATAAATCGAAAATCAAAATATTTCCAACACAAACAACAATCCTCTCGCAACTTTTTCTCTCGGAGCAGAGATTTTTTGGAGTAACCCCTTGACGCTTCTACATTTGGCTGCATCGCGCCTTATCCAAACCAATTTGCACAATAAAAGAAAACAATGACGAAAGTTCAAAAAAAAAAAAAAAAACATCGCAAATTAAATCTAAAGAAATGCAACTTTTAGCACGTACGTGATTGGATAAAATAAAAGAAATATAAAATGGGATATTTTCTAAAAAAATAAATGAAAATAAAAGGTTTCTATAATCGTTTGCAATATCTAAATAATTAATTCAACAAATCTTCTTTATTTAAGGTAAACCTGATTGAATTTAGATAGGATATGCATTGAAATCCCGACTTAATAGTGCAATGAACAAATAATAGTAAAGTTTACATAATAATATGAGTTACTTTCGATGTTTAAGTACATCTGGCAGAGAAATTATAAAGAGAGCAAGACACATAAGTATTTAATTGAAAATTTTAGAACATATTGTGAACTCTTGGTGAGCCAGTTGGTCGCCAAAGGCGGCTAGTACAAAATAATTTAACTTTCTTAATTCTGTCATATGCATTGCATAACACCAAATATCTCTACTTGTTCATATAGCATTCACATATACATATATATATCTAAAGCCAGAAGCAGTGGTCCCCCTGAAACTATCTGGCATCCCATTCATTAAAAGTTTTACCCTTCTCTTTCACCCATACAAATGTGGACCTTGAGTAAGGCCACGAAGGCTTTGTATATCTTTGAATGATAGTAGTGAAATTTAGATTTTTGGCATGAATAATACTTTTACTGCATAAAACGCGATAAATATGTATTTTGTATATCTTTTTGAACGCCAAATGAACCAAATTTGCGACATAAAATTTCTGTTATACTTACAAGATAGATCACATATTGAATTTCATCGATTTATCATTGCGATTATAAGTTGCAGCGCTTACACGCATGCAAAAATACAAATTGACAGACGATCAATTGTTTGACTGTTTCGTTTCAAGATTTGATATCGATTTATAAATGCTGAACTTATGAATATAATTTGATTTTCTTAGCTTTTTGCAATTATTGAATTCATCTGTTATCGAATAGCCTGTTAGACAGAATTCCTGCGAAATATTTTTTGTTCATTTTACAAAATTTGTAAACATCTGCAAATTTGGTCTTTCGTATATCAAGTTTCAGCTATCTAGTTATTGTATTATTGTTATTGTATTCTCAGATACAGATAGATGATAGAAAGACCGGCATAATAGCAAAAATTGTTTTCTGGACAGCGAGGTTTTAAATGTGGAGATTCGTTGAAATCTCGAATTTGAATTTATGGGGGATTACAATATTTCCTCGATGTATTTTATACTAGAAAATACAAAAATGATTCATTATTTATTAACCCATTTGCATTTTTAGCGTATATATACGCTCAATTTTCCTCGTCACTATCACTTGAGAGTACATATACGCATCATATTACGTGCTATGCATATAATATGATATATACTATATTCGTATTATATACTATATATCTATATTCATCCCACATTTCAAATATTACTACACACGAATAAAATTACTAATAAACAATGCTCAAAATTGATTTTTTCTACTTTTCTACAATTTTACACTTAAATACGAAATAAATATATTTCCGTGATATGGGATTTTTTTTTTTCATTTTTTATATGATGCAAATGGGTTGAAAACAGCTTAAAAATGGATTATTTTTCAATAAGAAAACTTTGTCAATGTATGTGAAAAAATTTAAAAGGAAATTTTTTAAATATTCGTCTTTATTGATTATTTTAAACATAGAAGTGAATTCATGAAAAAAAAATATTACATTATTTGCCGGCTTCCTGGCCTAGATGCAACGAATCTCCCTCTGATTTAAGGGTCTTGGGTTTGAGTCCTGGTTCTGACCTAGTTGTTCTTCACCCTGTGTTCCGTCTGTGGACATTTAGATCTTTATATATATTACCATTCCCAACAAACCACGGCATGTTGCTGATTTACTTAACCATCGCATTTTGGAATCTCTCTAATAATGTAATATAGGTCTTGATGACGGTATCTTAGATGGGTGATGCATAAGAGATGAGAGTCCTGACCATAGACTTATAGATGTGTAGTTTATACTTTGCCGGTGACCTGGCCTAGGGGTAACTGGCCTTCCTCGTGATCTAGGCGTGCCGGTTTCGAGTTCTGTTTCTAGTATGGTTGTTCTTCACCCAGTGTTCCATCTGTAAGGTATGTAAAATATCCCCCTGTAAAAAGGAGATATGAAAGCTATTGTGTGAGTATCATCTTCATATGAGGTAGAAATCAAACATCTATCCTCTGGTGCTCTGGGACCTTTGCACTCTGAAGCTATTGCACCCGCTTTCTATTGTAACATGAACACTTCATCATCAGCACATTATTTCAATAAAGAATTCAGATAATATATTGTATACTTACAAAAATTGAAATACAGTAAAAGTTCCTTGTTCCCGCTTCCTTCATTCGTGTTTTCACTATTCGTGGATTTAAAAAATGTGACCCAATCCCTATATTCGCGGCTAAACATTTCTTTATTCGCTGATTTAATAAGTACATACATCATAATGAAAGATATTCCAATAGGTATCCAACCCTTGGAAAATGCCGTCAAATGGACTTATAAAAAAAGTAAAATTGATCTTATTACAACGATGCCTAAAGTATGTTGTTAAATGCAAACATAGCCGAAATCGCGAATGAAATAGGACGAGATGGGTTCGAACAGATAGAATCAAGTGACATTCAGGAATTGCTCGTATCGCAAGATGAAGATCTGACTGAAACCGACTTGGAGGAAATGTTAAATTCACAGCCCATTGAAGAAGAGGCTTCAACAAGAACTGGAAACGTGACATTTCATTTGAAAAATCTTAGTGAAGGTTTAAGAATGGCAAATGAGCTTTGCGATTTCTTTATGAACATTGATGCGTCTATGGAACGAAGTCTTATTTTTAAGAAGCAAATTGCTTATGCGACTGCTGCGTATCAGTCTGAATGGAAGGAGCTTTTAAAAACTACCAAGCAAGAGAAAATTACAAAATCCTTCATACCTTCGCCTAAGCCTGAAGATAATTAATCAAAATGTTGAAAAACTTCAATTAAATTGATTTTTTTATATCTGTTTTTTTTTAATTTTTATTTTGTCACCTAGGAACGTATCCCCTATAATCCCGTATAAATTACCATTCCGTATTCACGGTTTCTGTATTCGCGGCATATTTATGGAACATATACCTCGCGAATAAAGAGCTTTTACTGTAATTGAATTGTTATACACATATATTGTATATTTATAAAGATGAAATAATGCATTATTTCAAATAAATACTGAAGAATTAAAAATATATTTGAGGTTTTAATTCCTATAATAGTAATTATAATATAATTGAATTATTTCACTTAATGTTCATCACATTCTATTAAATTTCACATCCTAGTATAAGAGTATTTTAAAATTTCCTATTACTATCCAATGATTCTTATCTTAGTAAAATAAACGGATGTATGTTGGATAATATATTGCACACTCACAAAAATGAAATAATTCATTATTTCAAATATATACTAAGAAATTAAAAATATATTTGAGATTTTAATTCGTATGATAATAATTATAATTGAATTGAATTATTTCACATAATGATCGCGACATTTTATTAAACTTTATTAAATATAAGATTATTTTAAAATTTCCGATTATTATCCTTCCTATTCTCTATCCAATGATTCTTATCTCAGTACAATAAACGGATGTATCTTGGTTATCTCAGCTAATTACTTAGCATTTAACTCGCTTTAGCTATTTCTATTGATTCAGCGCTCCTTGGTACCATTTTCTCTTCTGGCATCCGTCCAAACCTCGTGACTTGGGGATATTAATCGCATTTGCTTTTCTCGAACTTTTAATGCAAGAATTGACTCAAAGCGGAGTAATTTGTCATTGGTATGCATCATTTAATAAGAAACGTGATACGCGCCCTCATTAATTTGCTTAAGATCGCTAATTGAGATGTATTCTTATAAAACCGCTCCAGTCTCTCGGTAGATATTTTAAGAAATAACATTCATCCATTTGCCAATAAATAATTTTCCCTTTCTCTTTATACATAGAGTAACTGGGTAGAAAAGATCTCATTTAAAGTTAAAGAAGAACAGATAATTAGAATTTATAAGCTCTTGTGTGTATGTATTCCTAATTCAATCGCTTTATAGTTTCAAATATATTATCGTTCAAATATATTATCGTTCAAATATATTATCGCTCAAATATATTATAGCTCTTAAGATCGCTAATTGAGATGTATTCTTATAAAACAGCTTTAAGTCTCGGTAGATATTTTAAGAAGTATCATTCGCCCATTTGCCAATAAATAAATTTCCCTTTCTCTTTATACAAAGAGTAACTGGGTAGAAAGATCTCATTTAAAGTTAAAGAAGAGCAGATAATTAGAATTTATAAGCTCTTGTGTGTATGTATTCCTAATTCAATCGCTTTATAGTTTCAAATCTATTATAGAATCATTCACAGAGTTATATACCATGGTAAATGGGTACAACGTTGCACGTGTAAAGGATTTGTCAAAATGTTAATTAGTCTTGTTTAACTAAAAACTCGTCGAAAGTTTAATGCTTCACAGCTTAAATGACAAAAAAAATCCTAATTTAATGCTTTTCTTCAATAAATAAAAGCTTGCTGTCGCGCTAAATAAATTTTTATGCCACTTAAAATTCGTAACCATGATGCCAATTCTAATTTTTTCCTCTATTTTTAATTAATTTTTAAAAATTATTTTTAAATCAAATTTAGGACAACATTTTTCATTATTTAAAACTGTGTGAGGTAGCTTTAAGGTATCCCACTACGTTCGTAGGATACATTTTGAAAAATTGGATTTTTAAAAAAATATTTAAAGCTTTGGGTTTTAGATGTCTCCTCAATTATAATACAAAATACCGTAAAAACTACAAAATTATTTGAAGACATAATTTATTTTGATAATCAGAAAAATTTATAATAAAATTTTAAGGAAATTTAACCAAAATGGTTAATACTCTACATAAAATTGTAATGAAGCAATCCTATTTTTCTTACAACAAAAGTTATAGAATATAATTATGAATCAAATGAACCATAATCTAAAAAAACTCTTGCGATGCAACGAAGTTATGGATAAAAATATGTGTATATATGCATTTTCTTCCATAAATTCACACCTTATTTTTTCTAAAAACGCCTATAAATAAAGAAGTATTTCACCAACACTAAACCTTTTGGTTCATTTCATTGCCCGTATTATTTAAAACACACACTGAAATTCTTATGTAAATGCCTCTATTAGTTTTGGGGAAATCATGACAACGGTGTAGAATTTTTATGCAAATTAAAGGTTTGATAAAATTGAAGTGAAAGACAAATTTTGGCTCAAAAATCTGAGACCCTGGATGATAAGTGAGGCCTTCCTTTTCCTAGAAGAGATAATCTATTTTAGAAAGAGGAAACTCTGAACTACAAGAAAAAACAATATTTAAAAAATCCGCCAATGTGGTCAATAACTAGTGTTTCTAACGTAGTCGGATATCTTAAGGCAATATTTGAAACACTATTAAGATTATTGATGCTGCATGATTTTTAGTGCAAATAGAAGAAAAAAAAATGTGACAAACTAATAATGCCCAAATAATTGTTTTGAGGCTATATTTCGTTTTAGAATCTCGATTTGACACTTTTCAATTAATTCGTAGATGAATCCTAATTCAAAAATAGAACTAAATATATAATTTTAAGTCTTTTTATTTAAAATATTAGCGTCTCAAGAATAATTTGTTGAATATGATTCGAAAGGTAAAATTTTGAAGTCCTAATTCATCAGAACATTTATTGACTCAAATTACAATAGAAAATATATTTACTTCATTTAGACTGTTTTGTATTAGAAATATATCTTTTATTACAGGCTTATCAAGTTGCTGTTTGACCCTGAGTACAATGGATATTCTGTATATATTAAACTCATGTTTCCGTTAAACAAAACTCATTTATTGGATTAATAATACAGATACCGGGAAAAAAGTCAGAATTTTTTTTCTTGCATTTCTTTTTAGAAAATATGTTTCCTTTCACACAGGCACCTTTCATAAATTTAGCATTTTTTAATTTGATTTTCAAATAATGGTGAAGCTTTTATTTTATTTTGAATTTTCATCATTGTGATAAAAAAACTAATTCTTTTTCCTGTGCTCATGCAGATTAAGTTTTATTTCTCCTGAAATAAGTTTTACCACATTTTTCAATAATTTACTTTTACACTTTATTAATTAGAAATTTTAATTAAATGTTAAAACATTAGTATCATTGAAAAGCTAATTGTTGTATCTATAACTTGATGTAAAAATCATATTTGTGTTACAATATTTTCGGAAGTTATGGCAAAAAAACGCCTAAATTTCGCTCAATTTTTAATTACGTAGAATTTTGAATTCCGAGGAAATTTTGGTGGTATAAAAATAAAATAAAAAAAAATCTATTATTAACTCTGAAAGTAAATAATATAGGACTTTTCGCATTATTATTTCAAAAGTTTTGCTTAGGGTTTAAATTTTAGAATTAATATTTAAATTTTAAATATCTATATTTCTATTATATTGTTACTTTTTGAAATTTTAATGTTTTAATTATTTATTATTCAAAACACCCCAAATTTTTATTTTTAAATCAAGTTTCATTAATAACATTAAGTTTGCAATATTTAAAAGAATTTATAAAAATTTCGGTTTTACATTTTTTGAGGTCGGTTCCTTCAGAAATATTTTTTTAAAAAATACTTTATTGTAATTTGAAACTGCACTGACTCTTTTATTTTTCAGTACCATAGCGAATTGCATAGCTTGTGTTTGCATCATATCAGGTTCATATGCTGTTCGCCATATGAGCAAATCTAATTTAATATATAATACAGATCTTGTAACCTGAAAAATCTTAATGTCAAACTTAAAAGTGGGAGAAGACGTGTTCAAATATTAATTTTTGTACCCCGAAAAATAATTCGATTTTTAATTAGTAATTCATGGACCTGTTTATTACACCAAAAAATAAACGCATGCAATTGTTTTAAGGTTCCGACGACGTTGAAAACACTTGTATTCGACCACATTGGCGATCTTTTTTAAAAAAAAGTGTTCTTTCTTGTAACTCAGACTTTATTCTTTCCAAAACAGTTTGTTTTTTCTTAGAAAAGGAAAATCTAACCTATTATCCAGAGGAATGTGAAGCAAAATTTATTTTTCAGCTAAAATATGTCTTTCACTTCAATTTTAATTTTCATAAAAATTATCCACCGTTAACATGATATCCCGAAAACCAGTAGTGTGATCGATGGTTGGTGGGTTCTAATTAAGATAAGCCTTCTTGTGTAACAATAATTTATTATTAAAACATATAAGGTTACGTTACACACAGACACAAACAAAGAGTGGACAAAAAAATACGTCAACACATAACGATAACAGAGGCTTAACTGACTGTCTCTCTAAGCACTCGCCAGAGGGCGGTGTGTAATGAGTGAATCATAGTGTAGGGGGAAAGAGAGTGCTACAGTAGAGGTATTTGCATAAAATTTTCAGAGTGTGTTTTAAATAATATAGGCAATGAAATGAAACATAAGTTTTCTCGTTGGTTAAATACTTTAACATTTATAAGTGTTTTTAGAAAAATTCAGTTGCTAATTTAGGGAAAAAATTCATATCTACGTATAATTTTACCCATAACTTCTTTGCATCTCAAAATATTTCTTAGATTTTGATTCATTTCATTCATCATTATATTCCATAACGTGTGCACGAAGAAAAATAGAATTGTTGTATTACAATTTTGTGTAAAATGCTAACCGTTTTGGTTAAATTTCACTAAATTTTCCTATTTCTCAAATTATGTTATATTCTTATACAATAATGTTTTTGTATTTATAGTGTTTATAATTGATAATACATCTAAGAACCAAAAATATTTTTTTAATCAAATTTTTCCCTTCGAACGTAGTCGGATACCTTAAATTGAGTTTCCCTGAAAAATGAATCTAAGCCATTTGAACATTTTGTAGATATTTTTAACAATTAAAATTTTTAAAAAATACGAAAAAAATTCAAAAATAATACGTCAAAATGAGGCATTGTTTTGAACGGTGACTGAGAGAAGACTTCCGTATGTAAAAGGTTAAATGAATTCGATACATAAAGAAATATTAAAACGATTTCCTTAAATTTTATGAAATATCTTCAAAGAAAGACAAACAGACTCATAGACAATGAATTAATTTACCCTTCAATAGAAAATTTAACATTTTAGAGTAGTCTTTGAAATTTTGAGCGAAAAACCGAACCTAGCTTACAATTGTTTTCAACAGAGCAGTTTCACAATAGAACCAGGCTCGAATGCTTGTGTCAATGACTGATTAATTTCTCTAGAAAGAATTTCACCATCGCACAATTACATTTTAGTGCCATTAACCTTATTTAGTAATGAACAAGTATCTGTCGCTTAAACGAATATCATTTTTAGGTTCTTTTTTTTTTCGAATTCTAATTTAAAACTTTTGCAATAAAAGAAACTATACTTGATAACTCCAAAAAAAAAAAAAAAAAAAAAAAAAAAAAACCCACATTTTTTTCCGTAGAATTTATTCATTTTTGGCGGTTAATTAGTTCTAGAATTCGGTTTACTTTTAAAAACTTCCTTTTATCATTTACAGAGCAAATGCATCAAATTAAAAGTTTGAAAGCATTAGATTTGTTAAGTTGTTAGCTTGCATATCTCCCTGTTCCATAGAACCAAAGATTTCTTTTAAAATCTAACCATGGTAAAAGCAAAATTGAATTAATTCCCCATATAACATAAAAAGTTAATATTTTCACATTTTATAGCATTTAATGAACTACATAAACAGCGAACTCCATATAGAAAGTTACAGTATTTCGAATAATGTTTTAATGTCATTTACATAGAACTAAGAGCTGCTTAGCTTAAATTTAAAAGAAGTTCAGTTTCATAACCAGCCTTGTCTATTCCCCAATTAAAGCCAGGAACATAAAATTAAAGAGAGAACTGAATTTACAATGATTCTGCAATCGGAAAAATTAATGATGGTAATCATATATTTACAGTTGTATGATATAACGAAATAAGGAAATAATAAGGATAGAAAGGAAAATAATAAGATTCGGTAAAAAGCGAATCTTTGATTTGTGAGGTAAAGAACTTTATAATGAAAACGTGTAGTTAAATTCAAAGTATTAAAAAACATTTAATGAAATTTTGAATTTTTTTTTTCTGCTGTATCGAATTAGCAAAAAGATTATAAATTTAACTGTAACTGGTTATTTGCATGCCATGCCGCGGTGACTTGGCGATAATGTCTCGGCGACGGATGTGGAGGGTTTTAGGTTGGAGACACGATTACAACGTAGAACCGTCGTGTACAGGGTTTTAGTGCACATGTGACCGAAAGGGCGCCAAAAGTCTAACTCTGTCAGGATAGACTATTAAAATCAATAAATCATGCCAATTTAGTTGAAGATACATTTAATGACATGATTTACAAAGGGACAAAACTGTTTAGGACAATAACATTTAACATATATACATTAAAATAATACTTGGAGACTACATCATGCTTTACGCTCGCTTCCAAGACATGAACCGACTGTTCATGGCAACGGCCGATAGAGGGCCGAGAAAACAGTTACGGTTACAGTATTAATTTTTCGTTTTTTTTTTTTTTTTTAATTTTTGAAAGTTCTCCTGTTGCTCTTATTGTATGATTTTAAGGAAACTGACTACAGTACATGATTGAATTTTCTACCCAATTACTTATTTTCAACATAGTATGAAATTAAAACAAATTAAAAGCCAGTTATTAAAAATTCCGAAATGATTAAAAAAAAACGTTATGAAACTTCTCCATATTATCTTTCTATGCATTTTTTCGATAATTTTCAATTATTTAATTTTGAGAAAATGAAGCAAAATCTTTTGAATGGTTTAATCACCATTGTTCGTTACTTTTACTATCATTGTTTTGCGAAAAAAATAAAAAGAATCTTTTATGATTAATTACGCTCTATAGTAGAAAAAATAGCGAATTGGGTCGAGTTGTCTTTAATAGATGAATGATTATGACGCATTAGATAAAGGAAATAATATAGAGAGTCCTTTTTTTTAATTTTATGGTGAAATATTGAAAGATATTAGTTGTAATGTATAAAAAATGGGTTTAATGATATTAATTGTAATGAATAAAAAATGGGTTTAATGATATTAGTTGTAATGTATAAAAAGTGGGTTTAATGAAAACAGCAAAAATTGGCATTTTCTTTCTGGAGAGGTATGAAATCAATACGACGGACCTCTTAAAGAATTATTTATTTTGTTGTCCGCTTAAATGGGACCTTTACAATTTATCCGCTATGGGACATAGTTATTATAGAATTTGCTCCGCTTAATCGGGAGATTACTCCGCTTAATGGGAGATTGAT
>JAPMOQ010024884.1:90959-105123 GCA_026543055.1 Argiope trifasciata | reverse complement strand
TTTGCTCCGCTTAATCGGGAGATTACTCCGCTTAATGGGAGATTGATCTTTTCAGTATGAAAGCTTGTAGCTTACTCAATAGTTTTACATTTTCCAGTAGGTGGCGCTGTTCATGTGGGCGGGGCACATGACGTTGATCTTAACACTTTCTATAACTGGAAGATTATAAATAGATGACGGGTAAATGTGTGGGGATTGTATCATTTATTACATTCAAATAAATATTTGCCAAATATATCTTTGATATTTAAGTGTAATTTTCTGAATTTCACACTAACTTTGATAAATTTCTTTTATTTTTATTTTATTTATTTCTGACGAGGCAAATAAGGCAGCTGCCTTAAATTTTTTTAATTGTATTATGGATTCTAATGGATAAAAAGATTTTTTTAGTATGATTGACAAATAATAAATTTTTAACCTTTGATATTTGCCGATTAAGGTTAAAAATTTACTATGCTTATTGCACCAAAAAATTAATATATATGATTTATTTTAAGTTGAATTTTGAAGAAAAATTAATCTACATATTTTTACCATTCTTAAGTATTTTTACCAGTCAAAATTTAAGGACTAATTAATTAAAATACGACAAAATAATGCACTACTTGAATGGTGCTTGAGAAGAGACATCGGAGTGTTAATCCAATGTATTGTAAAATATTAGAATAATTAAAGCAATGTACAAGTTTGCTTAGACTTTCAAGTACCTTAACTAGTAGTTAAACTTTTCAAGTTTAATATGTCAACTTCTATGCATGGTTCTTTATTAGTGAAGTGGAGGGGGCTTGTTCTGAAAGAAGTTTTTGGCCCTGGCCCCGATTAGGTTAAGTCGGCCCTGTAAAATTATTATTTCTAAGTCTTTGTTTTTACAAAATTATATAGGTTTGCGTAAAATATATTGTGGATACTGCTCAATCGCCAATCATAATAAATAAATAAATAAATATGCTAATTTTCATAAAATTGCCAAAATAAAATGTAACAAAGCAAGTTTGACAGAAGAAGCGGAAATAAATAATTAACTTTTTGAGCAAGTTAAAATTTTATTCAATACATGTGAGTAACAAAATAAGTGAGCCTCTTAATATGTATCTCAAGGACCACAAAATACCCAAATCTGCCGTTGAGTTTATGATCCAAGTATAAAAAGAATAAAGATAGTTTGAAGGAATAAGGATTGATAAAAGGAATAAATATTGCTAAAAAGAAAGTAGAATTGTTTAATAACAATTTTTGAGTGTTGTTGATTTCTGTACATAAGGTTTTTTTAATACATTTCGTTTATGCTTTATTAATCTGTTTCCTTCTCTATTGTACAGATTCGACAGAGCCTGTAAATCGAAATTTGATTTTATTATTATGGAGCAAATTCCGTCTTGTGGTATATTGTAAAGTCTTGCAAAATTTGTTATAAATAACGATGCTTTATAGTACAAATCTCTAACACACAGTTAAAAAAACATAGACGAAACATTAAAAAAAAAACTGCACTCAACTATAAATCAACAACACGCAAGCAGAAATCATTAACTCATTTGCATCATTAGCTTCTATATACGCTCAATTTTCCTGGTCACTATCATTGGAGCGTATATATACGCTGCATCATATTATATGCTATTCATATAATATTCAGATTCAACAGAGCCTGTATATCGAAATTTGATAATATTATTATAGAGTAAATTCCGTCTTGTGGTATATTGTAAAAAGTCTAGCAAAATTTGTTATAGATAGCGATGCTTTATATCACAACAAAATGCTAAACACAGGTAGAAAACATTGACGAAGCATTAAAAAACAGCATTCAACTATAAATCAACAACAAGTAAGCAGAAATCATTACTAAACAACTGTAACAGCACAAAGCTTTCGGAGAGAATTCGCAGGAGATAAACCAAGAGAATTCCCTCGACTATTTTTTTTTGCTTCGACTCGACTATTACTATTACATCACTACACCTCCGTTTTCAGAGCTTCTGTTATAGGACATCGAATATTCTAGATGGTTGGTGAGTTGGATTTTTCTGGCTCAAGAGCCATGATTGGCCGAACTGCGCCAATTGTTTGAATGTTCTAGAACAAATATACAGGCAAGAGTTCTTATTGGCAAGATCTTAATTATTCAGGGTGTGAACGAAAGGGTGCAGAAATTTTAATTCTGTCATTATACTCTATTAAAAATCAATAAATCATGCCAATTTAGTTAAAAATACATTTAATAACATTAAAGGACATGACTTACACATGAAAAGAACAATTTAGGACAATAACATTTAACATATATGCATTGAAAATAATACTCGGGGACTACATCATGGTTTACGCTCGCTTCCAAGACATGAAGGGGCCGCGGTGGCCTGGTGGTAAGGTCTCGGTTTCTAAACTAGAGGGTTTCAGGTTCCAGATTCGATCCTACCGAAGAATCGTCGTGTGAGAGCGTCTCTTGCACGTTAAATCTGTCAGGCCAAACGTTCTCCCGTTGATGTGGTGTGGAGATTAGGTACCAGTTCAGGTGTCGTCCTCGTCATCTGACCGTAGTTCAAAATGACGAGGTCCGTCCCAAAATAGCCTTCGTGTTGCTTTAACCGGGACGTTAATATAACTAAACTAATCCAAGCCATGAACTGATTGTTCATGGCAACGGCCGATAGAGGGCAGAGGAAAACAGTTGCGGTTACAAGGTTCTTTATTTTTTCACACTTTAAATTTGTCTTCATTTCATTAAATTGTCGCCAAGACCGGGGCTATTGTTTCGATAACCATTTAATAGCAGTTACAAAATTTGTCAAAAGTTTTTTCTTTCGTATTAAACTAACTGCGCAGGGGCAATATTACAGATTTGTAACTTTAATATCTATAGGCATTGCTTTTTCAACCATCTCTTGCACTTTCTCAATAAGACCTGTTTTGTATCTTATTTTATAATATAGTGATAAGAACTGAGTTTGTAAAGATAACTTATTTCTACTTACCGATTGGATTTTCGGGCCTCATACCAAATTCCCTTTATCTAGCTAGCTGAAATGTGAGTTGTTACATTTTTTATAGCCCTTCTCTTCTAAGTTTTAAAAAAAACTCATTTTGGAATCTAATTTATACAGCTATATGCTTGCTTGTCATCAAACTGAAAAGCTAGCTAAATTTTTGGATTCAGTCTATTCAGCGAAAAAAGTTACAATGTATAAACTTCTATTTAATTCAACTTGTTCATAAATGTAAAAAATAAGATATTATTTACAACACACTTTTTATGCTAGAGATCTGAAATTTCAAGCGTTTTTGCAATTTAGATGACAATAAATATTTTCGGAATTAAATTAGTTAACAGTTAGTGGTTTCATTCAGTTAATTCTTGATTCCCTGCCAAAGACATTACTGGAAAGCAACTTTTAAAAAATATAATTTTTAGATTCCATAATACTCATATGAATAACGTATAAACTAAAAAATTTTAGTTGAACAGAGATAAAAATATTATTACTTATTATATTAATATAAAAGTTTTCAAATCTTTTATTAAATTGACCCTTTCTTCCCAAATTTGCACTTGTATTTATTTGAAATAAAATATTTTTTACAAAGATAAATAAAAGTGATTTATAATTTGACCGGCTGCTAAATAAAATATAAAGATAAACTTATGTGCAAGAATTCAAAAATTCATTAACCAACATATCTATTTTTTTCACTTACAGTTGCATAATTTTATTTTCTCTTTTGGATAATAGATGGTGATATCTGATTTGATATACATACCATAGTGCATTGCGATTGTTATTGCAATGAGATGAGATGCTGCTCTGTTAAGGTGCGCGCGTTTAATGTCTTGTTTTTCGTGTTTGTTTTTGTGTGAATTTGATCATTAAAGAAATGTTCCCGAAAACATGGATCCTCTTGCTGCCACTGCACGGATCATAATGATCTCCAATCCGCCACACAGTGGTATTTTTCAGTTTTATAACGTACTTTCTTTTCTGCTTAGGCAGTATATCATTTGATAATCACCAGATTACAAAAATGATGTAAAAAAATTCAGAAATATAACAAAATTACATTAGCATTTGATAGATATTTCAAAAGGTCTATCGCAAAAGCCAACACCAAAAAAAAAAAAAAAAAAAAAAAAAACCGTTAATTTATTGCTTACACATTTTGAGGCTTCAAAAAATCTGTTGCCTTCCCATTTTGAAGTTCCCAAAAGTCTCAAGTGAAAACAATGTCATGTTCTCACATCATAATAAGTTTTAAAAACTGAAGCTATTTTGCAATATATAAGCCCGCGGTGGCCTGGTGGTAAGGTCCCGGCTTCGGAACCGGAGGGTTTCAGGTTCGAGACTCGATTCCACAGTAAGTTAAATCTGTCAGGCGAAATGTCCTCCCGCTGGTGTGGTGTGGTGTGCAGAGGGGGTGCCACTTCAGGTGTCGTCCTCGTCACCTGACCGTGGTTCAAATTGACGAGGTCCGTCCCAAAACAGCTCAGGTGTCGCTTTAAAACGGAACGTTAAAGTAACTAAAACAAAAATATTTTGCAATAATAAAGATAAATGTTTGTATGCCTATATGTGGGTGTTCTAGAGCAGGAATAAACATTAGATCGCTAACAACTTAGACACATATAGTTGGCATTCTTAAGAGTGGAAATGTGCTCGTCTGAGAAATGTTTTTGAAATTTTAATTAGAACTTTAATTAAAAACTAAGAAAAAGTTTGGCATTATCTGAGATAGCTTCTAAAAATATTATTGTACAAAAAGTTATTTAAAAAATTATAAAATGTTAAATATGAAACAAAATTAATTCAATCTATATTTAGAAGCCAAAGAATTTACATGAAAATCTTTGCGTTTTAAACATAGATTTTTGAATGTTGTTTGATATTTAACAATTCTATTTTCTGTGATGGCAACTTTTCAAAGATATAAGTGTTCTGATGTTTTAATCAAAACAAAATTAATTCCATCTATATTTAGAAGCCAAAGAGTTTACACGAAAATCTTTACGTTTTAAACATAGATTGGAATTTCGTTTGATATTTAACAATTCTATTTTCTGTTATTGCAATTTTTCAACGATAAAGTGTTCCGATATTTTAATCAATTTTTATTTAAAAATATTTCAAAGATAGTTCTCAGCAACATATTTTTTATAAAAGAATTATTATATTTCATTCATTTGTACGGATGCATTCAGCGTGTAAGGGAACAAAATAAAACTTTAATCAACATGATGAAATTACGTTGACAAAAGCTCAAATTAAAATATTAAGTTACCTCTCACAGAAAATTAAACGTAGGAAAGAGTAATTTTCAGCACGTGTCTGTAAGAAATTAAACAACCATGAAACATAATATTTTCTAGAAAAGCAAGTACAAGAAAAAGTGTATTGTGAGCTTCAGAAAATTGATTTCAAATAAAGCATTACTGGGCATGAGTCGCGCCATTTGAGACAGAATTTGAGAAATAAATTTAATACTATTTATCATCATGTTTTATGGGATTTACAAAATTCTGAATGCTCGTTTTGAAAATTTAAGGTATATTGAAGATCGGATTTAAATATTCAGAGCATGTTTGTAGATATATCTCATATCTTCAATTTATTTTAAAATCCATAGAAATTTATTTAAGTTTCTATTAATAACATAAGATAAAATGGATACATTGACGCATTTCTGTCAGACAATTTATCCTAGTGCAACGAAATGGAACCAAGTACGCTGTTGAGTATCTTGAACATGAGCATATTAGGCTATTTATTAACAATTTATATTTAAAGTTTAATTAATAAAATTAGAAATGGTTTTTTTAAATAATTTCTGGAAAAAAATTTTGAAAAATTAATTTTTTCTTCATTTTAAAATTTCAAAAAAAAAAAATGATTCCAATTAGTTTTCGGATAATTTTTTTCCGAAATCCGATAATTAAAAAAATGATTTGATTGAAATAAAAATGATTTGATTTCCGATCATTGAAAAATGATTAGCATAATTTTGAGCAGCATATTTCAGTTTTGCAATAAAATTTATACCTTTTACTCTGTTTCATTATCTTTATTATCGCCTGATTTTTCTTTCATTTCTAAAAGTTAAAGAAGAAAGAGCTCGTTTGTTTTTTTGATTATTTCTTTCAATTTACATGATAAATCATGAAATAAAATCACAGCTTCAAATTATAATTCAGCGGAAATTATTATAATTCGAACTGAGAACTGAGACGCTTTGATTGGCTATCTTCATGAGACTTTATTCTAACAAAGGCGGTTCATTTACAAAATGAATTTATCAAGTGTACGGCTGTTAAAATAATATTAATATCTATCACAACCTGATGTATAAAAATTCGCCTATATAAGAATTTATGAAGATCGGAGTTACGCATGATTATTTAATAGAAACTAAAAGCAATCTGTATTCTCTGCGAATTGCTGATCGACAAACTATTTTAATGAAAACATGTCCTGACAAACTTTAAATTTTTTTATTATTGTAACGAAATTTCTAGCACACAGCTATTCGCTGGTTGCATAGTTTAAGTATCTGCGTCAGAAGTTCAAGAATTTGAGGTCTGATTCCATTAAATTACCACCATTTATGCAACTACAATGCATAATTGCAAGGGTAATAATTCGGATAATATGTTTACCCGTCAATCAATTGTAGAGGTTAGGAGACTGAAATAATAGCCTTCGTTTTGTTTCAAAAGGACTACTCTGGTCCATCCGAAAGCACGCAAAAAAGCGTGAATGTTTATGTGATTTAATTATTTTAGTTAATTATTTTATTTGTATTTTTTATTCTCTGTATACTTTTCATATGTATAAATGAATACTGAACATAGATGGCAATGTATGTCCCAACCCAAAAGCATGCTTGGAATGTGAGGGGAGCGCTGTTGAGATTTTTTTGTAAACAATCATATCCGGTGTTGTTGAAACTGGTTCCATGCAGGCACCCGTTCGCTCTCCGTTAGCGGGGAAAAGTATTATTTGTTCTCTCGTTGTTAGCGGCACTTTCTATACTGCAATATATATATTATGTGTTTCCTTGTATATCTGTGATCGTTATTGTTGTCCATGGTTTGTGTATATATATATATATATAATATATTTGTGTGTGAGGATATATATATATATATATATATTTATGTGTGAAAATAAACAAGAAAAAGTAAAAAAGAATTTTCCATTGGATTAAATACACAAACACACAGCTCTACATAAAAACAGTGAATGATCGAACTTTGGCAAAAGCAATACTGGAGAGAATGGTGGTTGAGTCCTACGAGCCATCCCGGGATACGGTACAACCCTTCCCGAAGAAAGTACGTCCCGTCATCAAAGTGAGAAGTCAGACTCCTGCCATTTTCGTGTACCCATAGGGGTGGTGAGAAGCAAACACAACACGGAAGCTTCTTATATTCAGTTACGAAGTGTCGTCAGACGTTTCAAAAGAGTTAAGGGCCATTTACACGGCCTATACCCCTTCGCAGACGAGCCACGTGCCGCCTTTTCACTCCTCTTACGGGTTTTCTGGACTCTTTGATGCCCGTCGACTTTACCGACAATTTCTCGGTAAACTTCCCAGGCATCAAAGAGTCCAAGAGGGGTCGAAGGGGAAACGCATCCTCATGGCTATGGGGGGGAGTGTGGTCCCCCAGTGGGTCGGAGGTCTAATTTATGACCAAATCTGTGAAACGGATGGTCGTGGGACCCCGGCTTTACTGACTCTTCATCCGGCCCGAAGGCACTCGGAAATAAATACTGACTGACCGGTTTTGGTTTATCTGTACTTTTATGGCCCAAGAGCCAGAATTGGCCATGCTGCGACAAAACATATGGTTTGAATATCACTACAACATTAAAATTGTCTCCTCCAGGCTAAAAATTGATAAAAAGTTTTGTTGAAAGAAGCGCTTATAAGAAATATACGAAGCCTAAATAAGATAAGATCTATGGTCAAAACAAATGTTTTCCTTAAATAATGAAATTAATATAAAATCAATAAATTTAATAGCTCTTAAAAATATGAGAACATTCCGGTGAGGTTTCTCTCCAACAAGTTCATGCAAATTCAATGATAATGAATTAAAGAAATGCATTCGATAAAAATTAAATTTGGGACATTCAATTAAAATATTTAAAACTGTGAGATTAACTTGACAATCCGAACACATCGGAACCCTCTCGCCAAACAAAAGTTGTGACTGATCGGACCGCCTCTATAACAACACTGGCGGGAACTATAGTTGATACCTAAAAGTCATCACTGACCAAGATACAACCCTCCCCGTAAGAAGTACGACCCGTCATCGATGGGAGGAGTCAGATCCCTCGAGTTTTTTGTACCCACCGAGTTTGGCGAGATCGAACCACCATGCCAGAAGCATCTTACCTTCTATTACGAGGTACTTCCACCGGGAGTCATAGCTTCTTGTTCTTGCGTACAGCCGACCACCCCTTCAACACTGAACGTAGCAGTATCGACAATTGTGGTCGACTGCTGAATAAGTATTGTCCAACCTTACACTGACCGAACAGTCAAACTAACATTCCTTTCAGGGTAGTAAATAGCTCTTTCTCCCCATCTGCGCTCTCTCAAACAGTTGGAATAAAACTATCAATCTTTAACATCATATCATTCAGTGTTTTGAGATGACCTGGTACCATCAGTACTGTACTTAAATCATTATTGACAATCTTCAGGTCCTTCCTTAACTCTGAGATCCCCATACATTCCATTAAATCGTATCACCTTGCAGGAAGCATCTCAACTCCAATTACGAGATGTCCCCTGGGAGGTTGTTTCAAAAGAGTAAGGTAATTTGGTTAAACTATGTGTGTAATTTTGCTAATCGCAATGATAATATATTGTCACTAAGATTCAAACAAACACAAACAGATTCAAACATTCAAAAAACTTCAGTTTTAAACTGACAAACAAGTTGATTGAAGGAAAGGAGCAAATTGCAACTTTACAAGGTCGAGAAGTTGCCCACGTATAGTGGGTATCAGCTTTTATACAAGAAAGGAATATTCTAGAAACAACTAATTTGCATAATAACGAAAGGTCTAGAATGTTAGAGAACATAAGGCAACAAACTAAAAATCCATACTTTAGATATAACAGTCATGGCGAGCATCGAACCCGCAAACTCTGGGTTTGGATCACATGCGTTGACCATTCAGCTACTGAGCTCGTGGTAAGCTTTCATTATGCGGTAATTTATTGGCCTTTGAAATTTTATTTTGCAGAAGTAATGTTAATATTGGACATAAAAATTTCAGACTTGCTTTTAGCTTGCTAAAAAAGTAGATTTTTAACTATATGCATGTATGTACCAGTGTTTTTTTTAAAAAACTAACTGGGGCGAAAAGTTACAAATAATCTTTGCTAAAATTCTGTAGCAGTTTTAACGACTTTCGAAAGAGTTGTTTCTCTTTTTTAAAAAATGGCCCATTTCCGTGTCTACCAGGAAACAAAATTGGAAAATTTCCAAATAGTTCACCTAACGGAAAGTTTCTAACTGAAACGAAATTTTCTTTTTGACACAAAAGTATAAATTTAAGTGTTCTGTAATGATACAAATGCATTTGGACATACTAACATAAACTTCTGCTTTCAGTCATTAGTTTTTGAAGGGAAACAAAAAAATACTTCATTGTATTTCATTCAATATGCAGTTATGATCCCTATCAAATACAGTTCAAAAATAGTGATTAACAATTATAAAAACTATTTTCTTATTCCGTTTGAAATGTATGTCTATATCTTAATTGATGTTTACTTCTTATATATCAAAATATTTTTTAAGCTCTTTTTTTATAAAGCCCGTCAAAATTGAATGATTATAAATTACCTCAAATTGAAAATATTCTAAATATAATTCAGTCATTTTATAAAAGGAAAAATATTTTTACTGAAAAATAATTTTTAAAAAATCTATTATTTTTGTCTAATCAGGTACAAGCTGTAAAATAAATCTCCAGGTAATGTGCAGTAATTTTTATTAATTTCCAAATGTGCCTCAAACCAAGAACATCCCTAATTAAGGTCGGAGTAATTGTGTCTATTCTTATAATTGCGATTGGTTAGCTAAAAGTGAATTCCGAACAAAAAATTTTATTAGAAAATGTGAATTTATTAGAAAATGATTATACACTGATATAAAAACTATCTTCCATCTTTTATGATAACTTTAAATTGGGAAGATAAAATATTTTTAAGAATTGTTTCTCAATTTCTCTAAATAAATTCTATTAACGAATTAATAAGAGAAGCATGAAGAAATATCATTTAATGGTGTTAATTTTAAATGGTGAATGAATTATTTTAATTAATGGTGAATTATTTTTTCACCCTATTTCTTACATACTAATTAAGGCGACCCCCCATTTTACATACTATTTTTGTATTATTAAAAAGAAAAGGTATGAAAACGTTTGTTCAGTATTGCATTAAAAAATTGCTTTTTTGATAGTCTAAATGATTAAGATTAATATTTACATTTTAAATTTCTTTATGTAAAGAGAAATATATTTGGAATTATGTATGTATTTCTAATTATTCGTAAAACATGGCAAACATATAAAGGAGAAAAAAAACAATGATTGAAACTTGGTATGTAAAATATACGCCAAATTCGTAGATGATTGGAAGATAAATTTTAGCAAAACAAATTATCTATGTTATCATTATGATTTAAAAATATAACATATTTAAGACTTTCTTTTTTTAAAGAACGATAAAAATATTTGGTTTCTTTTTTTTCATTTGAAGGAGATATATACAAAATACCTATAAAATAGCAAAAAAAAAAAAAAAAAAAAGACACATATAATATTAAAACGCATTTTAAAATTTTTTATCAACAGTAGGAGTAGATGCGGATTTCGTCCTAGGTATATTCGACTGCTAAGTTGATAATTGGTTACAAACAGACTGATTAAAATATGTTCTTTGTCAAATTATCAAATAAATAAATTTCTAAAAAAAACAATTCAATGAATTGGTATTGGAAAAAATGTTAAAATTTGTATGTACTTTTTCACTGAACTATTAAATAAAATGTAATTAGCTAATTATTTATATTAAATTAGGATATTTTTTTTAACTAGTTATATCATAATTTCACATGAAAAATTCTGTAAAATCATGATTTTAATGCTATATTTGTTTGAATAATATTTTTTTTCAATATTTCTTAATAATTATAGGGTTTTGTAAGGAAAGTCATTATCTGTTATTTAGTAATTGTTTTGCAATATAATAATATACATAGTCACTCATATTTATGAATTATTATTCGAAAATTAAACTAAAATGAACCAATAATTTATTGATTAATTTAAAAATTCCTTGAAGTCTGAAATTAGAACTTTTATTGAAAGGTGACCTGATATTATGCTTTATTTAAGACTACAAATTGTTGAATCAGCCATCGAATAAGGAGACTAGAATAAAGCAACGCATGTAATTACAAAATGTTAAACTGGGAAACTATGTGCCAAAAATTTGTTCCTATGCTTTAAAAAATATTTAACTTAAAACTTTTTTTAAATTCAGGATTGAAGATTTTTGAAAAGCACTCACTCATAAGCTGAAGCATCGTCTTGTTAAACCGCACGTTACAGAAAAGGCAATAAACGAAAACAAAAAGTACGCGAAGGAAGACAAACAAAAAGAATTGGATAATTAATTATTGTTAAAAGTTTAATTTTTCTAGAATGGCATAAATAAAACAGTATTTTTAAATCATTTAATATATATATATATATATATAAAGATATAGTATTCAATTATCTTATACAGTAAAAGCTGTTTATTCGCGGGGTATATGTTTCATAAATATGCCGCGAATACGGAATGGTAATTTATATGGGATTATAGGGGATACGTTCCTAGGTGACAAAATAAAAAAAAATCAATTTAACTGAAGTTTTTGAACATTTTGATTAATTATCTTAAGGCTTAGGCAATCGTTTGAAGAATTTCGTATTGTTCTCTTACTTGGCAGTTTTTAAAAGCTCCTTCCATTCAGACTGAAACGCAGCAGTCGCATTAGCAATTTGCCTCTTAAAAATAAGGCTTCGATCCATAGACGTTCATAAAGAAATCGCAAAGCTCATTTGCCATACTTAAACCTTCACTAAGATTTTTCAAATTAAATGTCACGTTTCCAGTGCTTGTTGAAGCCTCTTTTTCAATGGGCTGTGAATTTAACATTTAATCAAAGTCTATTTCAGTCAAATCTTCATGTTGCGATTCAACCAAATCCTGAATGATTCTATCTGTTCGAACCCATCTCGTCCTATTTCAATCGTGATTTCGGCTACGTTTGCAGTTTGCATTCAACAACATACTTCAGACAAAGTTTAATAAGATATTTTACTTTTTTTACTAGTCCATTTGACGGCATTTACAAAGGATATTGAGTTGGATACGTATTAGAATCCTTTCATTATTATGTATGTACTTATTAGATCCACGAATAAAGAAATTTTTAGCCGCTAATATAGGAATTGGGTCGCATTTTTTTAAATCCGTGAATAGTGAAAACGCGATTGAAGGAAGCGCGAATAAGGAGCTTTCACTGTAATAGCCAATTTATGTCAGGGGTAGACTAGCCAATTTATGTCAGGGGTAGAAAAAGGCCAATACTATGGAAGGGGTAACAGTTGTCATCCTCAATAATATAAGTCTTTGGTGCTGAAATTTACTGAAAAGTTTGGGAGATTGTCAACAAAATGTGCCAAAAGAGTTTGTGACTAAACTGAATTTTAATATGCCGTTTGAATTTATTATAAACTAGCCACGTTGGTGAACAGACTGGTCTCTTAATACTCTTTAAAATAATCGGTTAAATACTTTATGTAACGTCATTGTCAATTAAATACTTTATGCAACTTGTATTTTAATAGCTATCTTTATCAAAATAATCTTAAAATTCAGATTTTGACAGTCATATAATTCACTCGTGCATTTATAAAGGCTTTAAGCCCGTAATGTACTATATGTCTCTCTAATTATGTGTCAGCTCCCGGAAAATTTCATTATTAAAGTGTAGATGATTAAGCTGTAATTAATATAAAAACATTTTTTACTGTAACTATTCATCTTTTTTTAATGTCATCATTGAAACCAGAGTCCATCAGCATTTGAGTCTCATGTGTACTACAGCATAATTTTCATAAATTTTTAATATCTCTGCAATTATTCAACAAAAATTTCTGATTCCCCACTTTTATTGAATAGTGATATTCAAATATTCATAATTCCGTCAGTTTTGAAGACTGATCTTGTTAATAGAAGTTTTTTTTTTGTTTTATCTCTTTTTATTTTAAATATTAGTGTCTGAAAAATATTTTGTTAAATATAATTCACAGAGCAGAGAATTCAAATAAAAGCTTAACTTTCTTCATTTATTAAAACATTTATTGACTCATGTCATATACTGTGTAATTAATGGTTTCATTTAGACCCTCTTTACAGAAGTATTTCTATTATGAAAGTTTATAGATAAGCCTTTGGGCCTTGAACTGAAAAGATATACACTAAACCATGTTTGTCTTAAATAAAGTTGATTTATATAATTAATAATACTTTAAAAGTCTTAAAAAATTTTCTTTTTTAGAAAAAACATATTCCACATTTATTTCACTCCATATGGACACGTGTAGAAAAGTACATCTTTATATATTTAATTTACAATAATTATTTATTTATTTTTTAATTTAAGTATTTGCTAATCTGATGGCCACATATTGAGAAAAGTTTTTTTTATTCCTTTCACTCATAACGTGCGCGTGCAGCTTCAGTTTTATTTTTATTGCTGAAAAATATGATTAAAATATTTTTTTAAAAATTCATTACAAATATAAATTTAATTTGTTGATTAAAATATTAATATCACTAAAAAGATAATTATCTGATCTTTAATAAGATGCAAAAATTAATTTTGTGCTATAATAATTTCGAAAGTTATGGCGAAAAAATGTCGGAATTCCCCTTAATTTTTAATTAATTCTAATTAAAAATTTGAAAAAATTGCTCCGAGGTTCACATTTCCGACCCCCAATTTATACATGTGCCCAAATTTGGTAATTGTAGATCTCCAACACACACACACACACACACACACACACACACACACACACACACACAC
>JAPMOQ010024884.1:51204-86937 GCA_026543055.1 Argiope trifasciata | reverse complement strand
ATTTTGAACTTAAAAGCAATGTATTTGCAATATAATTGGTTACTAGTAGTTCTTCAAATAAAAAAAAAATGCTAGTAAGTTCGTTTTGAGAATTTTGGAAATTGTTTCGTAAAAAGAATGTATCTTTGAAATTTTAAGAAAAGATTTTGAAACCATCGTATAAAATGTGTTTTTGAAATACAGTTCTATTTTTGTAGTAAATTATATTCAACAATAAATCAATACTCGAAAAAAATAATTAAAATTAACGCTTTTCTCTATTATAGCTTTTCACGGAAACATTTACAATTAATTATTTTTTTTATTTTATAAGTCTTAATTTTCTTTTGATCTTTTAAATATTTCATATTATCATGTTATTAAATATTTCATGTGGTTATGTTCACTTTCTTTTAAATAACTTTATTTTTCTAATTTAATCATCAAAGCGTTAAGTTATGATAGACATTTAAGTCTATTTTTTATAGCTTTATACCTCCTATTGTTTATTTGTTCATGAACCTATATACTTCTTCTTGAATACAGCCGACCACCCCGCCATCACTGAACGTAGCAGTATCGACAGGATTTGTCGTGGTTGACTGCTGAATAAGTATTGTTCAGCCTTACATTGACCGAACAGTCAAACTAACATTCCTTTCGGGGTAGTAAATAGCTGTCGTTCTCCCCATCTGCACTCTCTCAAACAGCTGGAATGATCTTTAACATCATATCCTTCAGGGTTTTGAGATTACCTGGTACCATCACTACTGTACTTAAATCATTATTGGCCATCTTCAGGTCCTTCTTTAACTCCGAGATCTCCATACATTCCATTAAATAGTGCTAAACCGTACCCATTTCTCCACAAAGGCATTTATTTTCCTGCGTTCACCCAAATCTTTGGAAATATGCAGGAAATCTTCCATGTCCAGATATTATTTGGATTATAAGTGGATGATATCTTCTTATTGCAATTTCCGGATTAGGAATAAAGTCGAAAGTGACTCTTCCTTTTTTGGACATATACTATCTGTCAAACCATTGTAGTTTTATTTCTTCTCTCAATTCCCCTTTTTAAAAAAACTATTTGATTTGGGGTCAATAATATCAATATTATCTTTTGGTGTCACCAACTTCGCATAGTGATCCGCCTTTTCATTACCATATATCCCAATATGGGCCTTAATCCAATTCAACTCTATCGACTTGTTAATTTTAACACTTTTTATTTTTTCTTTTATCGTCCCTATTACCTTATTACAATTGTGAGATGACTGTATGGCTTGTAAAACTCATGAACCTATATATTTTCATTTTTAGAATATATGTTGTTGTTTTGTTACTTATGGCATTTTCCAGGACCAATGATAAATCAGTAACCGATTTAAGCGGAATAAGTGTCTCTTGTTTTTTCAGCACCATCACCTAGAGCCAAGAATATGACTTAGCTATTTCATGCGTCACTTTCCCTTGCACAGTCACTTTTTACAATGGTGCACGTTCACGCAGATAGAACACAAAAGAACAACCAAACCCGAACAGGGACGCCCAGATCACGGTGAAGATTCGCAACCCCTACGCTAGGACTCCGGCAGTACCGTCACATAACAATACAATTAAAAACACAACTGTTTGGGTAATCTAACTGCAAATTACCTTTTGTCGTAATGTAATTTATCTTTCTGGTTCTGCAAAGTTGATTATTTTTCTTGGCGCGAGCTCAGGGTTTCTCACCACGGCTATGGCAGTTGAATGGTGAAAAAAGTGGCTTTACCATGACATAACAAAGCAAGATGGTTACACTTTGAAAAATGTAATAGTTTCTTAAAAATTACTATCCTCTATAAATGTTACAATAATTATTATAAGAATTGTTCAATAAAATAACAAGTTAAATAGGAAAAAGTTAATTACGATGAGCAACAATTGCAGAAAGTTATGTGATCATAACCAATATATAAAACAGACCAAAAACAAAGAAATATATGAACTTACCGACGGAATTTGTTGATTTAGAATAAATATACAATGTATTTAGAGAACGCTAATGGTGCTTCATCTAAAACGCAAATGAAATGGACAACTTTAGAATAAATATTAGTAAAATTGAAACATTTACAGCCAAGGAAGCAGAATTAATAAATAATCCGGCCTGAGGACTTTCTCAAGGGTCACCCTCAGACAGGGATTCCAACCAGGGAATTTTTTTGTGAAGGATCTGACTTTCGTCAAGAAATTGACCCCTCGTAACCCAAATATCCCAAAATATTAACAAAAAATCCCTGAACATTGAGGGATATTCTGGGATTATATCTCAATATATCTCTTACAGGCATCTCAATAATCTGGGATTTCCGGGTCACGAGGGGTCAATTTCTTGACGAAAGTCAGACCCTTCACAGAAAAAATCCCTGCTTGGAATCCTTGTCTGAGGATGACCCTTGAGAATGTCCTCAAGTCGGATTCTTTATTAATTCTGTTTCCTTAGCTGTAATTGTTTCAATTTTACTAATATTTATTCTATAGTTGTTTATATAAAACAGAACATATTTCTATACGCAGAAAATGTTATCTAATTTTCAGTTTTCTAAAAATTAATGGACGTTTTGAATGCTCTGGTTCTTTTTCTACTTTTTGATATTTCAATATATGACGAAAATAATCCAATTAGACAACTTTCTGTGGTTTAAATTATAGAATTAAAAAACATAATAATTTAACTTATTTTTACACTATATGAATGAGATGATTATTGGTAAATAAAAGCCAATATAATTTTCTCTCCGTGGACATGACGACATATTTTACTTTAAAATAGTGTAACATTATTACTAGTATTTTCTCAAAATATATATTTAAGCATATCTTAAAAAATAATTTCATCACTTATTTTATGGTTACTTAATAGTTTATAGAGTAACACATCAATTTCGATGCCGATGCATTTAACTCAAGTATTATCTCACCACTTGTTATAACTTTAAATTTTATTCATTAATATTGCAGATTAACGTAGAATTTAATAAAGGTTCAAGGGGAAAAAAATCGCAGTAAAACTGAGAAGCATGTAAAAATAGCTTTAATCTCGGAGTCTTTTCAAAGTATTGTTGGTGCTCTCTCATACTGGCTCTTCTAGTTTAATCGAATTTATTTAACCTAAAACTACGAATACAATTAGCAGAAAAATAAAATAAAAGTAAAAAATTCATTATCATTTAATGCGCATGAATTTACAGTATCATCTAAAATCACTTCTAATGTATTATAGATAAACATGCAGGCATTTTGTTATATTTATGTAATGCAATTTAAATTATTTTTTCAAACCTCAAAGTGTTTCCTTATGAATTTGTTTTAAAAGAAATCAAAATTTAAATATGTAAGAAACTGAACAAATAAATTGCATATTTAAGAATTTTACTTTTAATACGAGTATTATTTCGACGATATTCGAGAAATATTAATTTGATTTAGAATATCGAAATGAAGAATATTTTCCCAAAGCTATATAATAGAACAAAACAAATTTTTCATATATCAATCGCAGACAGTGGAATTTGTTAAGAATAGGGTTACTGAGGATTATTACATATCTATTAATTGTGGAAGAGAATGTGTGTGTTAGTATTTTACAAAGATTTGACTTACAGCTACCAAATTTAGCATAAATATGATTTGAAAGGAGGGAATGTGCATCTCAAAGGGATTTGTTTTGAAATTATAATTACTGTATACTTATAATAAAGCTCAATATATGTGTATGTTGGCGCTCTACAGGCCAGACCGTTGGACCTACAGCTACCAAATTTGGTGGATGTGTGCATTGGAGGTCGGGAATGTGCACCTCAGAGCCCTTTTTTCGAATTTTTAATTAGAATTTGAATTAATTAAAAATTAAGCCAAATTTCGACGTTTTTCTGCATTAACTTCCGAAAATATTATTGCACAGAGCTGATTTTTACATCAAGTTAAAGAATAAAAAATCAGCTTTGTAATGGTATCAGTGTTTTAACATATAACTTAAATGTCTATTTTTAACGAATTTTTAAAGAAATTTTTTAACCATATTTTTCAAAAATATATTTCAAATTAAACAAAATTTTAAAACAAATGAAAAACACGTGATTGGATGAAATTAATAAATATTAAATGTTTTCTAAAAAATGAATACCAGGCAAAGGTTTCTAGTTGGAAATAAAACGCAGTGTTGCAATTTTACCGCGATGCTTTTCGGAAAAATCACTGAACAATACTCATTTTTAAAACTATATTCAAAGTATTTTTTTATCGTGTACGAATATAATATTGTTTTCAATTAATTGGCGATTTACCCCTTTTATTTTTTTTTTGTTTATTTTGGAGTCGACTTTCACAGTATAGCTTTTGAAATATCTAAGGTCTGCTAATGTAGTTTTATTTTGGAGTCGATTTTCACAGTATAGCTTTTGAATTGTCTCTCATCTGCTGTTGCAGTTTTATCTTTTAAAAACACAGTGTTATTGCCTAACTTGTGAAACGTTTTTTAAAAATAAACCAAGCAAGTTTAAAATATTGTTTGTTAAATAGATAAACATCGTTGGTTCAGAGATAATTAGAAACTAATTATCCTTGAATTAACAATTAGAAACTAATTCTTAGTTCAGAAATAATTAGAAACTAATTAAAACAGGGTTATTAGAAAATAATGCAGAAGGTTGTCACATATGGCAATTTATCTCCAACTTGATTTGCAAATTATACATTCTATGAATCGTCTTAATTATTTAAGTCACTAATCAGTTTGAAATAATCACGATTCTCTCTCTCAATATATATATATACATATATATAATATATATATATATTAGAGAGAGAGAAAATACTGATTATTTCAAACCGGTTTAAATTGCTTAATGCCTTAAATTAATTAAAACAAATAATAAAAAATAATATTGTTCTCACATGATAACTTGAAATTTGCAATGGTAGATTTCATTTTTATTACTTTTATAATTATACTATTTTTGTTATTAATAATTCTTGAATTTTGCCATATTTTAACACCTTTATTGCTGAATTATCAATAATAGATTTCATTGTTGTAATGAAATTCAAATCATTTACTTTTTAAAAATGAAGTATTAAATCTTATAATGTTTTTCTGTTATTGAAAGTTAAAGATGAAAGTTTCTTTTAATTATTTGTACATATTACATGGGGAATGAGAATATAAAATATAAAGTACTTTTACGCTAGCTACCGCAGCGAGAAATTGACAAATATTGTAGAAAACCGCCAAATTTTTTACAACCTACGTCAGTGCTTCGCTTGGAGACTTAGCTCGCGTTTGATTCACATTGGCGACATTTGTGCCAAGATAACTGAAAAGTACCAAATATTATTACAATTTGAAATAGATTTATCAGATATAATTGTATAAAATGGAATTCGAATATTCTAAAATCATTTATTCAGACATAACAAGTGTAATATTATAAAAATAACACAAATTTTTTGACTATACAAATGTGATTTAAAAATATTTGTACAGTTGATCATGGAAAAGATATATATTCGAAATTTAATTACGATTGAACAAAAAATATTCTCAATGAATCAACAAGCAACCAAAAGCAATTAAATAATTTATTTAATATGGTATAGTCATTATATTCATATTACTTAGATAATGCTTCCGAGCTTAAGGTATTAAAAATTATGGATTAATGTAAAAGGTATCTTATTGGCCTGGCAATTACATAGGATAGCTTCGGCCCAGAGATACAAATTCTCATTATTGCTTTTAACCCTTTCGAGGGCCAAATATGCTTCCCTCCAATTTTATTAATCTTCAGATGAAGTTATGTAGATTGGCTAAAGATCTGACAAATTTTTCAGAAAGACGGTATCTTAGATGCTTTGGTTCTTTACCTCACACAAAATTTCGTTATTTGATTTGTTGCTTAATCATTAATTAACCAAATTCATTAATTACCCAATATAATAAGTTAATTAAATCCCTTTTCTTGGCCCAGTCTGTCTTAAAAATATTTTAATACACAACGACTAGAAAAAAATGGCCTTTTAAAGGGTTTAAAAAAATGTTTCTCTTGCAAAAATTTTCAAATCTATAATTTTACTGTTTCCGTAATAGTAAGATTCATCTACCACCGAACTGTAAGATGCTGATCAGCCTTATGATAATTCCCTAAGGGAATTTCTAAAGGGAAATTGGTTAGCGGCGCAAAGCTAGCTGCTCACTAGATAAGAATTTTGGTAGACCTTTTACGTATTTTGTGTCGCGTGTTCAATGTATTAAATATATGTTAAATTGATGTAAATAATTTATTTCGGTCATAACTGCCTATTAAATGTGACCAGTGTGAAAATTTTACTGTTATAAGTTTTGAAATCATTTTAAATGACCTTGTACTTTTAACTGCAGTTCTTAACACTAAAAAGACGGAGACTTAGTGTATACCTGTATCGCCCCAAAGTAGTCAAAAGGACTGCATTGTGAAAGAATAACTAATGTGTACAGCTATATTTAAAAAATTTCTTATACTATTTACAGCCATATAGCAAATTAATTAGCAAGTATTAACAATAAAAAATTTACTTCATTTGGAACAAATAAATAATTTATTCATTACTTGCACATTTTAAGCAAATGTAAGTTGAAATCTTTTTTGAATTCTATTTACAGCCATATAGCAAATTAATTAGCAAGTATTAACAATAAAAAAATTTACTTCATTTGGAACAAATAAATAATTTATTCATTACTTGCACATTTTAAGCAAATGTAAGTTGAAATCTTTTTATGTGTACATCTTCCACAAACATACTTTTGACGTTTTTTTCACTTATTATTTGTTTTGTTTTTATTGCAAAGTCGTACTTGACGTTTGTTAGAATATATTGTATTTGATGTTTCTGGATCCTCATTTTCTGGTATCAGGCCTGGCATAAAGATTCGAATAACAAGCAACGGTAATCAAAAAATATATAAATTGTTATACGAAATCTGAGCCGATCTGATTTTATATATGAAATCGGGGCCAATCTGATTATAAGAAATATACTCAATTCAATAATAAAATTCATTCGATTATTTAAAATTTTCCACGTAGTCAAAATGACTGCTTTTTGGCAATACAGGTATAACACATATATATACCGGAAATGAAAGAGAGGGGGGGTAGGAAATTACAAAGGTTAATAAACGTATTTATTTGCTGTGCAAAAAATCACAAAATTCTAAGAAGCTGTGTCATTATACACAATTGTTTTTTCTAACTGAAATTGAAAAGCAGTCAAAATGACTGCCTTAGGAAATTTAGTGTTAATAACTATAATAATGGAAATTAGTGTTTTAAAACATTTTATACTTTTTTTAGTCAATAACTTATAAGCCCTTTGGCTTAAGCTTCTTTATTATGATTTGGAGAAGTAATATGAAGACACAAATAGTCAAGATTTTATTATTTATTACAAATAATACATTTTGCAGTACAGAACTTGTGATTACAACATGACGGAGCAATCGGATAGATATGGAAAAGTGAAATAAGAAGCAGAACATTAAAATGAACACTCTTTCTATCTAAATGGAAACAAATACTAGAAATTTCATTTTTGAAAATCAAAAGTAATGCAGAATGTGGGCAAATTTCAAAATGCAAACAAGAATTTCGAGATTTCAGCTGGTTATGATGAACGAGTTTATAAAATTTGACTAATTTTTGACATTAAGATTTTTACAGTACATTCAACAATTTCTATTAATTCTATACTTAGGTATTTGATAAAGAAGCAGTGATCTATGTATATATCGATTAATTTGAGTTTTATTTTCAGAAAATTATTTGAAATATAGCGAGCTATACCAAAATGTTTGATTTTCATGTCAGTTATCGAAATATAACTTTTTATTTCTTTATGATGATTTATTTAAAAAATGAAGTAAATTATTATATTTGCTGTTCAGTTTATAATTTGGCAAAATGTATTTTATTATTTAAAGAAAGTTGCAGTTAAAAAATTGATTTCACAAAGTTTGATTAATTCTCAATTTTTACATTATTTGCCTATTTATTAAACCATATTTCAATGATGGAAAATGAATATTATGCTTAGCAATTTTCTATATACAATTTATTATAAATGGTAGAATTAATTATTATAGTTTATGTTATCATCTTTTACTATTTTAAGAGCCAAATTCTTGAAACCCGGTAACTGACATGAAAATCATTAAATTTAATTATAAAAGGTCTTAATTAATTTTTAGCAGATTTACTTTGAGTTGCAATTATATTTCGAAGTTTTCCTTCGGGTTTAGTAATACTGAATAATACATAGTTTGGATAGTTACAGCTCGGATGATAAATACAAGAAGTTTACAGAAATATGATCATGGTATGATATTCACAATGGGCATATATACAATACATAAACATCAAAACATTTGTAGTTAAAGTTATGCATGTGCTTCCAACGTCCAAACCAATTTGATGATATGCTAATGCGAAAGTACATTCAGTGATATCGTGTATATGTTTTATTCTCCGAATACTTAGGTAGGGTGGGAAAAATAAAGTTTTGTGGATACATGCTCCCTACATACATATCGAAACAACTTTTAATTACTTATTGGGAATTAACTTATTCGGATACATGTTTCATACATATGGATCTTACAACAACTTTTAATTACTCTTTGGGAATAAACTTATTGGGATACATGTTTCATACAAACAGAGCTTGAAACAACTTTTAATTACTTTTGGGGATAAACTTATGCTGATACATGTTTCATACAAACAGAACTTGAAATAACTTTTAATTACTTTTGGGGATAAACTTATGCTGATACATGTTTCATAAAAACAGAGCTTGAAACAACTTTTAATTACTTTTGGGGATAAACTTATGCTGATACATGTTTCATACAAACAGAACTTGAAACAACTTTTAATTACTTTTGGGGATAAACTCATGCTGATACATGTTTCATACATATAGATCTTACAACAACTTTTAATTATTCTTTGAGAATAAACTTATTGGGATGCTTGTTTCATATAAACAAAACTTGAAACAACTTTTAATTACTTTTGGGGGCAAACTTATTGAGATACATGTTTCATACAAACAGAACTTGAAACAACTTTTAATTACTTTTGGGGATAAACTTTTGTTGATACATGTTTCATACTTATAAAGATTGAAGCAATTACTTTTGGAGAATGAACTTATGTGGATATATGCATTCTGCGTATGGAGCTGAAACACCTTTTAATTACTTTTTGAGAATATCTAAAACATAACCAAGGGAGATTTGTTTTTAAAGTTTTAAAACTATGTCACAATTTTAATCGATAATTTGAACTTGTTATTGAACATTGTGACTTATAAGAAATTTAGAGTTGAGCTTAATATAACCCTTATAATTATTTAGCTTATATAACCCTTATTAAATTATCTAGCTTATATTATTGAGCTTAATATAACCCTTATAATAAATTTAGAGTTGAGCTTAATATAACCCTTATATAAACAGCTTTTTAAATTATGGGCTATAGCTCCAGGCGTTTTAATAATTCAAGCAAAATTTTGACAATAGTATAATTAATTATAAATGAGTTATAATAAACTTTATAACGATACTGTATTACTTTTCTTAAAAAAGATCCTGGGCTAATGGTAAGTGTACTAAATTTTATATGGATTTAAAAAATGAGGAACTAAATGAAGCAGTTAACTGAAAAAAAGAATACTTTTAATTATCGAAGTAAAGAAAAATTTGCATTTGGTATGAATTTAATTTAACCTTTCATATAGCGAATTTTTATTTTTGAATTCTGCAGTTGTGTAAATGCATACAAATAGTAATTATTAGAGTAAAGTTGTTTTAACTCTTATTTTTAGGTTAAATTACATTTTATATGTTGGTATAAGATCTATTTAGTAAAATATTTTCTTATCCATGTCAAAAATGTAATGTCCTAGTTATTTTATTGTTATCAAATTAAGATTTATTTATAAAAAGGCAAAAAAGAAAACGATGCAAAAAAAAAAAATCCTTGCATAAAGTGAGGTTTAAGCATTTTATAAATCAGCATCTACTAAAAAAATTACTGCTATTTAAAGAAATAGTCTAATGCTGTAAATAGGGAGCAAAACATTTCTGGAATTTTGGATCCGATATATTGGAATTCCTCAAGTAACTTTCGTACCTGAAGCATTTGATAAAATTAAGAATTCATACTTTTTCAACACCATTAATTACGACGTCCAGAGATATTATATGGTTGAACATTATAATCCAGAAAAATTTCTCCAAGCTTTAGATAATGAAATTTTTATAGCGAGAGTTAACATTTCGAGTAAATGCAAATTAGTGTTTTTTTTTCCTCAGCTAATTTAGCTAAAATAAACTCTTAATGAGTAAGAAGTAAAGGGCATACATTTTTGTAACATTCTTGAGAAGTTTCAGAGCAAAAAAAGAAACTAGAAATTTGCTGTTATTACGAGAGGGGTGGTATAATCGAAAAGGAAGGAGACACATTTTTGAAATGTCATCGAAAAATCTCCATCATTGGAGAAAAAAATTAAGCTTAAAGATTCCTCTTTAATGATCCAATGAAACTAGAGCCAATGAAAATGCAAATTAACAGTATAGTAAAAAATCGAGTACAGTATATTTAGACACAATTAATAATTCCGAAATTTAATTCATTTATAATTTTTTATAAAAGAGATTGAGATATTTTGGATGCTTGAAGGCAAAAAAATTTTGAATGATTGAATGCATAAAATATTTACCAATGACAATGTAAATTAACAGTATAATAAAAAATCGAGTTCAGTATATTTAGACACAATTAATAATTCGAATTTTAGTTCATTTATAATTTTTTATGAAAGCCATTAAAATATTTTGAATTAATTTAATATTAAACACCAATAGATATTCTGCCTCTTTTTAACCTTTTCACTACTGATCAGTTCAACCTGCTGTTCAAACTTTATACCATCAGGGTAGTTTATGTTTAAGACACGAGATACGGGATGAAAAGTGAAGACATCCTTTCGTTTTACATCCTGCTTTCTTCATTTGAAATGGAAACGGGCTTTTTAGTGTAGAATCTATATGGACAATTGGGGCGGGTCTGCACTGAAAGAGTTAAAATGAAAAACGCTTAATTTGTCGGAGTTCTTTCTTCAGATTCCCAGAGAGATGCGATTTATCATCCTTTTGCGATTTAGTTGTATGTAACATTGAATACACTGTTCTCTAAATCCCCATTGTCCATGGATTCCACAGCAATTGTATTTGGGTTCTGCTTAGGACTTGGTTCACATCAAAATAAAAATGATTCAAACAATATCTAATTGTTGCCCAGTGTTATCCAGGTTGGAACCAAACCATAACATATGCCACAGTTTTTTTTCTTCAACACATTTTCTTGAAGTTATATATCAACTCAAATTTCAGTCAGTAGCTAGTTGCATCCTTATTTGGAGCTGAAACAAACGATATGCTATAGTGTTTATCCATCTCTTAGTAATTGGAAATACGAACATTCCAGTTCATCTTTTAATGGCATATAGAGTTCACGGTAAAGTTTCCATCAAAAGAGTATCTTTGCAGCTGGAAGCAAAAAAACACAAATAAATATAGAGTAGTATGATGATATGCTTTATTAAACGAATGCAGATAGGTGGCTGGTCAATTGCAGTGATGGGTGCAGTTATTTCCGGTACTGTTGGGGAGTCCGTCGGTGTTGCAGTGGTCACTGATTTGCCTGGACGCGTTGACTCTTCTCCGCACACTGGGCTGCCTCTCTACACTAACTGACCGCTGGCGAAGACTCGAACGACTGGAATTAAAGAACGAAATTAATTTTAAAGCTGCATTTTGCTTATATGAACAGGCGATCTCATTTCAACAATAGTAACTAATAGAATGTCACCTGATTAACACATTTATTCTTTATTTAACCTTCCAGCGGCCGCCATACCAATACGAAAGGTCGCGCGTATTTCCCACACACGCTATAGTAAAATGCTAATTTTCAAAAGTGTAACTATTAAAATTATATTGTAAATAGCTTAGGATTAATAACTACAATCGCTTTAAACATTTTTTATTTAAAAAGAAGCAGAAACAATATAAACATAGAATGCAAGAACAATATAAAATGACCACGGATCAACTGAATTGATTTGAAAATATTATAAATGAAATTGCCGATATTTTGACAGAACAATTTGCATATAAAATATAGAAGTGCAAAAAATAATACAGAATTTATGTATAAAAATTAAAAAGTAATTGGCATTTAGATATGAAAAGGAAGAAAATAGTTTCACTGTTATTTCAATGAAGCGTTGCAATTTGAGCGAATGTGTTTAGTTTGCTCCAAATATATAAATTTCTGGCAAATCTCATCCTTGTGATTCTAGTTCATTTTCCTTGTGACAGGATTTGCCTCTTTTTTCCCCCTGACGTCACATCTTCCACTTCTTCAATACCTATTTCGGCTTTTCTCCTTAGCACCTGTAATTTAAGCTCACTTTGTAAGAACTTGGGTGCTTTTATTCAACATTTTCTTTCGTAAGTGCATTTGCCAGCTGTCACCAATCTAAAACAACACAGGTTTATTTGTAAAATCGCACAAAATCAGATGCGACAAAAACTACGCCACAAACTTTCAACGACAACTGAAAGTAGGTCAGAGGTGGGGAGGGGGATAAATAGCCAAGGACAGGAGTTCCCAGTGCCAACGTTTCTAAAGGTATAAAACGAAATTCATCTTTAGTGTATCTCTCACATGCGCGCGCTCGCAAGAAGTTTAACACTGGTAACTAATAGAATGTCAACTGATTCACACATTTTTTCTTTATTTAAAAATTTTAAACGCCCATATCAGTCTTCCAGTAGCATTTCATTCCGTGCTTCACAAGTCACAGGTGATTGACACAGTATTTTTCATTCACAACCACGTTAGTCACTGTTGACTGCCTATAAAATTTTCATTCAGACTGCGTAATCATTCTTGATTGACGATATATAATTAAAAACTATATTCCCTACATGAATTTTAATTTGGAAATCACGAATGAATGCAACTAAATGCACGAAGTTTTATCACAGCGTTACTCGTATGTGGTTTTCAATCTTCCAGAGATATCGTATATAGTGACCTAGACAGAGGAAAAACATTCACCAAAATAGATTTGGCACTTTAAGTATGAAGGTAACAAGAACGTTTATAAAAAATTATTTTTAAATTTTAGCCAAATAATATAGCAGATCGAAGAGACAAAACAAGTTAATTTCTTTAGTATGAGCGTTCCGAAATCTTATTTAAAGAATGTATTTAAAGATAAGGTTATATCTGAATGGAAAATATTTATATCAAGCACCGAATAATGCGCAGCTCACTAATACCATCCATAAAAAGACGTCTAAAAGAAAACTACCTTTGAGTCAAAATTTAAGCTCATCTAGTTTCTGACTGGGCATGGAAATTTTAAAGCTTCTTTAAAATTATTCAACAATTATTCAATAGGTGTTCGTGTCACAGTGATGCAGTCCAAAATGCCAAGCATTTGTTATTTGAATGTATCAAATTTATTCCGGAAAGATGTAATATCAAGAACTGCCTTCTAAAGAACAATATAGCGTGGCCTCCTCATTTATCTGCCTTTATACAGAGTAAAGCATCGTTCATTTCCTCTTGTACATATGTTAACAGTATTTCCCCCCGTATTATTTCAACTTTATTTCAATGTGAACATTTGAACCTACACACTTTGCATACTTTTGCATTGCAAATGTGTTTGCATTTATACTTTTGTATCTGTATCTTGAATATTTGTATTATTATTTGATCATGCTTCTTCAATTGAGTTATATCATTTACTGTATATTTCTGTCAGTATGTAAGCATTTTTCTCTGCATTTCTGACTATGTCCCTATATTTCAAATTTATTTTACTGTCGATTGGGAACTGAAATCCTGTAGTATACTTGTAGTATACGCCTGTGACCTCACTTCCCGCCACTAAGCAGCCCTCTGGTGGAGAAAACGTGAACAAAATGCAGTTCATATCTGGACGAGGCATGACTACGATGAACTAAAATAATCCAAGACATATGCGTAAAGACAGAAGATGAAATTACGACATATTGTTAAAAGATGAACTTGTATGTTAATAGACGAATTTTGTCATCCATTCCATCCTGCAAATCAGTCATCACCATTTGTCATCATTAATCTAGTTTCATTGTCATCCATAAAATTCTAAAGTATCATCTGGACTTATTATGGCTTGGCCATCACGACCCCCCCATATATATATATATATATTATATATATATAGGCAGAGAATATAGCTCATAAAATAGCGTGCCATAAATGTAAAAAATGCAGTCTTGGAAACTACTTCATAAATTATGTTTGATAATTGTAATTAACAGGAACCAATCCACTCATATAAAAAGAAGGGGAAAAAACCGTTTTTGTAAACAATTTTTTTTCAGATTTTGGTATTTACACACTGATGGGAAAAAAAATCCCAACACCAAGAAAAAGTTATTGTACAGTAATGAAATTTTAGAAATACATTTGTCTAGGTAACATATTTAATTGATTAAAGTTTCAAGATCACAGGTAGAGCCATTTCAAATGTGAAATGTTGGTACATTAGTAACCGGTGTAACCGCCAGAATTCTGAATGCAAGCATGCAAACGTGCATGCATTGTGTCGTACAGGTGTCGGATATCAGTTTGTGGGATGGAGTTCCATGCCTGTTGCACTTGGGCGGTCAATGCAGGGACGGTTAATGCTGGTTGTGGATGACGCTGGAGTTGTCGTGCAATGATGTCCTATACGTGCTCGATTGGAGAAAGATCTGGTGATCTAGCAGGACAGGGTAACATGTCGACACTCTGTAGAGCATGTTGGGATACAACAGCGGTATGAGGGCGAGCGTTATCCTGTTGGAAAACACCCCCTTGAATGCTGTTCATGAATGGCAGAACAACAAGTTGTATCACTAGACAGTCGTACAAATTTGCAGTCAAGGTGCGTGGGATAACCACGAGAGTGCTCCTACTGTCATACGAAATTGCTCCCCAAATCATAACTCCAGGAGTAGGCCCTGTGTGTCTAGGCCGCGGACAGGTCACTAGCAGGCGTTCACCTGGCCTCCTTCTAACCAACAAACGGCATTCTTTGCGACCAAGGCAGAACCGGCTTTCATCAGAAAACACAACAGATCTCCACTCCGTCCTCCAATGAGCTCTAGCTTGACACCACTCACGTCGCAAACGGCAGTGGTTTGGAGTCAGTGGAATGCACTGTACAGGACGTCTGGCTCGGAGCTATCCTTGAAGTAACCGATTTGTAACAGTTCGTTGTGTTACTGTGGTGCCAACTGCAGCTCGAATTTCATCTGCAGACGCAGTACGATTAGCCACAGCCATACGCCGAACACGATGGTCTTCCCTCTCAGTAGTACCGCGTGGCCGCCCGGAACCTGGTCTTCTTGAGGCAGTACCTTCCCTTGACCACTGCCGCCAATACTCATGACTGTGGATACATTCCTGCCAAGTCTTTCAGCAATATCGCGGAAAGAAAACCCATCTTCTCGTAGCCCTACAACATGACCTCGTACAAACTCAGTGAGCTGTTGATAATGGCATCTTCGTCTTCTCAGAGGCAAACTTGACTAACGTTAACCCATTACGTCAAATTTCAACTGTAAATAACGATCACGAACCTTACAGCGCTTATTTAAAGCAAACCTCATTTGCATGTTCATAGAGTCGCTACTAGCGCCACACTTACGCGCGTATCTCGAAATTTGAATCGATGTCATCTTTCAGATGTATAAACACGCCTACTAAATTTCGTTTATCTAGCACAGCCCCTTCCTAGTGTTGGGATTTTTTTTCCATCAGTGTATATGCAATTCTTTTCAATCGAATATTCATAGATTATAGGAATGGAATATTATGAAATTCCATAGAAATTATGTATCTGTTAAACTTGATTTTATTTATTTTTACTATGATGCAATTTCAGATGCTTTTTTATAACGAAATGTATCGTTTTCAGATTTTCAAAGTACAACATATTTAACTTAAATTTTTTAAAATTCGAAATACATTAAAATAAAAATAAATTCACTGTAATTAATAAATTTTTACTCGCATTTGTCTAATTTTATAGAAATTAATGTCTAGTTTTTCTAAGTGCATCAAATTGTGGCTAAGAACTTGAAAGATTATTACAGCGCAATATGTTTTTAATTTGTTATTAAAATATTTTTACATGATTTTAAAATAAAAACAATCTATTATTTCTATTTATATCCAGTTATTCATTTTACATTATATTACTTAGTAAAAAAATCCGATTGATGATTTTTGCTGCTAAGCACGACCTAGTTCTCACAACTTTATACTGTGTTTTGGGCCACATATGAAGTACAAGTTTCCTAAATTTCTATTGTATTGATTTAAACAATTTAATTAAAGAACTGTATCATTATTCATATACTATAATTTTTATTAAGTTTTAATTAAATAATTAAAATTTGTATTCAAATAATGAAGATAATTTTTATCCAAACTCTTACATTCATAGACCGAACATGACGCAAATTTGTGGGGAAAAAAGCTGGACCTCATAAAGTTATGAAATATACCATGAAAAAATATAATTAAATGGACAATAAAATGATTCAGTTTGTACAAAAATGTTTGAGCTATTAAAATAATATAGACTTTTTACATACAAAAATTAATTAACCTGAAAAATCAGTCTTCTTCAGGTGCATGCTTTGTTAATCAAAGACGCTCAGATGAGTTAAGAAGAAAGGCTTTCTGAGAAAACTAAAAAAATTCCTTATAGCTATAAGATAAGATGGATTTTATTTTATATGTGAAACTCTTAAGGACATGGGTTCCCATTGCGGTTTTTTGAAGATAAGTGACAGAGAATTTACCTTATTTGTCAAAGGGAAACTAGGAAGTATCGATACTTTGAGGCACTCAAATGATTTAAGGAATGCGATGGTAAACTGGTTTCCTTAACAGGAGAGTATTTAGGCACGATTTTTATTAAATTACCCATAAATTCCATAATTCAAAATGCCGTTGTATAATATGTACAATTTTTTTAAAAAAATAAATGTATTTTTTTCTTAAACGTTATATAATTTGTGGATGCCTTTCAGGACTATATTGATAGATGAGATAAAAAGAATTAATTATTATTAAGTGATACAGATGGTATGTTGCTTAACACGCTTTCATATGGAATTTTGTATGAATTTTTTTGTGACAATTTGTCGTGCCACTTTATGTAAATTAATACAATGTTAAAAATTATGTATTGCATATACCGTCGATATGTAGAATTATAAAACGAATGGTTTGCTTTCGAATGGGTATCGTTATTAATACATATCAAATCTGCAGTAGGCATGTGACTGTAAAACGAATAGAACATATAAAGAAGAAGTAAAATTGTTCCTAAAAATATTGATGCTAACACAAATTCATAAAAACAAGATGTAATAACAGAAATGCCCTGAACAAATTTAACTTCCAATTTTATTTAAAATGTATTTTAATTTTTAACTCATATATTTTAAAAATATTTATTGGGGTTCTATTTTATTTAATGGATTTCTTTTAGCATATTTTTAAAGGAAAAAAAGAACGATGTTTTGTTATTTATGAAATGATAAAATCTTGTTACGAAAAGATATGTTATTATATTATGTTAATTATATTCCATCTTTTATTCTTTAATATATAACTACTTTAAGTTTTTGAAATTGCGATAACCCTAAAAAAAGGCAAGAATAAAGAACAAAATGAATTTAATATTAAAATTTCATTGACGCAGACGTTCAATTTCTAAATATTTTAACAACTGAATGAACGTTTTTTAGTATAACAGAACTGGAACAATTATAATATACTCTAATTAACTGTTAAAATTATCTTAATACTTAAACATCCATACTATTTTTATTACAGAGTTTTTTTATTTGGAGTTTGTTGTTGTTTCTAATAGTACTTGCCGTTTACTAACCCTCTGACATATGAGTCAGCGATTTCTAAGCCGAATTTTTTTCGTTTCTTGCTTTTCAGTAGCACCATCTTGGGCCAAGATTACGAGTTAGCTACTCACGCATCCCAACCCTTTTTACGGGGCTGACTTCATTTATACATTTAATTCCCTCATCCACAGATCGTAATTTAAATATGAATCAGAGAACGATAACCTCTGAACCAGTATCGCCAGTGGTATTACTCACGACATGGAGCACTTTGTGACCATGACAGATTTATACGTGCTCCAGTCACCACCACACTTGAAGGTCTTCGGTGAAGGAGTTCGAACTCACAATCCAAGAGATGTGAATCCAACGCCTTACTAACTAGGCTACCCCGACCTAAATTTATGTATAAACACTAGCTGCCTTTCCCGACAAGTGGGGTCGCCACGAGTAATACGTTCTAAAATTTTCAATTAAATCACATATTCATTAGCCTTCATTGGCTGAAATTAATATTTCTTTAAGATGAGAAACGGAAAGTTCTAAAAAACATGTTTTCCTAATAATATTCTTTAATTTTATAAATCAGTCAGTTTTAATTATTGATTTAGAAGACTGATTGATATAGCAACTTTAATTTAAAATATTAATAAAAATATTTTGTAAAATATGCCTTACAGACCACGGTATGAAGAAATCTAAAACTCATTATTCATAAATGCATTGTTTGACTCAAGCGTTTACCGTAAATAAAGAAGATTTGTTGAATTAATTATTTAGATATTGCAAACAATTATAGAAACCTTTGCTTTGCATTTATTTTTTTTTAGAAAATATCGCATTTTACATTTTTTTAAATTTTATCCGTTCACGAGCTAAAAGATGCATTTTTTTGGATTTAATTTGCGTTGATAGTTGTTTTTTTAAAATTTGAACTTCCGTCATTGTTTACTTTTATTTTATCCAGTCACGTGCTAAAAAAACATGGTTAAAATATTTCTTTAAAAATTCGTTAAAACTAGAATCTTTAAATTGATGCAAAAATCATGTTTGTGCGATAATATTTTCGGGAGTTATAGCGGAAAAACGTCGAAATTTCGCTTAAATTTTAATTAATTCAAATTTTAATTAAAAATTCGAAAAAAGGGCTCCGAGGTGCACATTCCCGACCTCCAAGGTATACATGTACCAAATTTGGTAGCTGTAGGTCCAACGGTCTGGCCTGTAGAGCGCCAACATACACACGTTGAGTTTTATTATAAGTATAGAAGATTACTTTTCATTATAATTGCCGTGATGATCCAGGCATTAATCACGTCCATGCACACTCGTTGCTTTTGTAAAATGTTGCTACTGGTAATGTGAGATGGGTGTTGATTTTACTTTGAAGCACCATCCAAAGTTGAATCCAAAAGCTTTGATGAGCTACCCATTTCTTTCTTGAATTCATTCTTGAACCTTCCAGCGGGCTCGCGTATGTGACAGATACACTAGAGATGAATTTCGTTTCATATCTTTTGTTTTGGTGGCGCTGGAAACGCCTGTCCTTGGCTGTTTTTTCCCAATTTTTAAATCAATTCAGTTAACCAGTGATCATTTTATATTATTGTTCCTGCTTCTTTTTAAGTAAAAAATGTTTAAAGTAATTGAATCCTAAGCTATTTGCAATATAATTTTAATAGTGACGCTTTTGAAATTTTACATTTTACTATAGAGTACGTGGGAATATGCGCGACCTTTCATGTTGGTATGACGGCCGCTCCCACTGGAAGGTTAAGAAATGGAAATCACTCGGCTCTAAATCACGTTCTCTATGGAAGAAAGTAACAACGTAAGTTTGTTGTAACAGATTTCGATCAGCGAGTTGAATACATGGCTTTGAGGTAATGGAGGATGTTGAAGGCTTTAGCAACGAGTTAATCGATTAATGCCTCAAAACTTAGACAGTGAATAATTACATTCTCGCTTCGTATTTTATACTTAAAAGAGGACTCAGAATTTTCTTAGCAACCGAATAGCTTCAAAGTAGAGTTAAGGTACATTTCTTATGAATAACGGCAACTTTTTATGAAAGTGAAGAAGCAGATATGACAAATGCTGATTTCCAAACGATTATGTAGAGATTTGGCGATTGCGAGGATCGAACTAACAATATAAAGGCCTTATCACATGGCGAAATATCATCGGCACTTTCCGTCAGTAAACGACAACGAAAGTGACGTCACTTGTGACATCATTTCAAAGTTTCATATGATTGGTTGAATTTCTTTTGCAGACTATATTTCGTCGGTATTTTCAAACAAGTTAGAAAAAGTTGTTGATGACAAAAAACTTGCTTGATCGGTTCTTGAGCTCAGAAACGGAAAAGTGCTGATGAAGTTTCACCGTGTGATGAGGCCTTTAGGCTCACACTACAATTATGGCAAAATTTATATTGAAGTTCGTAAATTTTGGTAATAATTTCCTTTTCTCTCTTATTTTTTAAATTTCTCCTCGGATTTTGAATAAACAATGGCTGTCTTATTTCATAAATTAACGTTGTAAATAATATAGAATGTATTAGCAATTGTTTTTCACAAATTAACCTTCCGGATTTTGCGATGTAATTTGAATGATAATTTAATTTTTTTAAAAATTGGATAACCTAGGAAACTAATTAAAATAATGTTTCTCCCTCTGGAAGACAGAAATGTACTGATACATCAAGAAGTAAATAAATATCGATCACCAAATTTTATCTTTTCATACAGGGTGATCAGGGAATAAACCCTGATTTCAAAATTAAATATCTCTACAACAAAGATCGATAGAATTATGCAGTAAACTGCACGCTTATGGGCAAAACTGTAAAAACGCTGTACAAAAGTTTAGAAAATTTAGTTACGAAAATCGTTAACAGATGGCGCTCTAATCACAATGGCCATAGACGCTTTCAGTGTGACGTCAAAAATGAAAAATGACTCCCGATCTGACCCTTTGTGACTTCTTTCTATGGGGAGTATTGAAAGACACTGTCTGTAGAAACAATCCCGCCACTCTAGATGAGCTTGAATCGTCGATTGGTGTTGCATGTGATTCCATTTCCGTTGAAACATTGCAAGACGTAATGTCAAATTTCATTATTCGATTACGCCAACTCATTGTTTCGAATGGTGAACATTTTGAAAAAATTGTATTTTGATTGCAAAGACCGCATCATTTTATTGTTTTTTTTTAAAGACTCCTTTCAGAGAAAGAGTTTTCAGCGCAGAGCGCCATCTGTTAAAGATTTTAGTAACGAAATTTTCTTACTTTTCTTCACTATTTTAATAGTTTTGCTAATAAACGTACAGTTTACAGCATAATTCTATCGATCTTTTTTGTAGAGATATTTAATTTTGAAATCAAGGCTTATTCGCTGATCACCTTGCATATGAAAAAAATCAAATTAATTAAAAATCGCGTAAAAATTTGTATAAACAGATAGATACTCGCTAAAATAAACTCTAACTGCATCTACAAAACATTTTAAAACCTCAAAAGTAAACACTCCATTCATCTTCCGTATCTGATAAAGGCTGTTATGTTGACCTTTTTGCAACGCTGCCAAACAATGCAAATTGAAGTCAGAAATTTGAAAGAAACAAACAACACTATCTCTACAATAATAAAGGGAAGAAAAAAGGTCGACTTACAGAGGGCTCTGAAGAAGAAAGACAACAACGGGGACCTCGTTTATTTGCGTTCAGGGGAGCTGTTCAAAGAAGGAAGGGAAAAACACATGAAGCATGCGAGGACAAAAGGGAGAAACAAAAAATAAACAAACAAATACACTGGAAAAAAGACTATGACCTCTATTAAGGAACAGGTTTATCCAGTTATGTGAATAAACAATTTTTCTAGACCTCTAAACAATGTTTCTGGTTCTTTGAAACCAACTTTTGTAAAAATGTATGCAAAAAGAAAACCGTCAGTTGCCGTCCGATTAAAAACTAACAACTAAAATTGGAGTAATAAGGCAAGGAGCGTGTGAACTTGAAGAATAATTAACATTTATATTGAAAGCTTAAGACCTAACTTAAAAATAAATTTATCGGAATCAAAGAAATCAAAGTCAATACAAGCTGGTAGCACGTAGGAAGTTAGGGATAGCCACATTACAGTTAATAACGTCATAAATGTGTAGTAAGTAGTGGAAAGAGTTCTATGCCATTAAACCATTTTAGTTTGAAAGTTACTTTTCATTTCACTGAAAATTTATTAATTAGTTTTGGAATTGAATTCTGACTAAATTCAGGAGTTAAATCAGTTTATAAAAATCGATAATCAACATGAGAATGAAAATAATCAGATTTGCGCATAAAAAAATGGAAATGAATTGTTTCTGTTATAAAAGAAGAACTAACCGGTAGCAAAAGCATAATTTACAAATTAAGACACTATAAGAATGAGAAGTTATTGATGCTATGTGTTAAACTGTTAAAAACACTGATCTGAGAAAGAGCTTTTAAATGTTTAATATGCCGTCTTTTATTCACTTGGAGTGCTGTCGCTGGTGTAATGGGAAGATCGTATAAAGTGCTGCCAGCATAGGTGTCATCATCTGACGGCTGTTCAAAATTACGAGGTCCGTCTCAAAATAGTCGTAATGGTCGCTTTAAAATGGGACGCTAACTGAACTTTATTCACTTGTTAGACCAGATACTACATTTTCCTCACTATTAAGATGAGGATATGATCCCGCATGGTCTAGTGGTTAGGATACTCGGCTATCACTAAGCAGACATGGATTCGGTTCCATGCGGGAAGAATGTTTTCAGAACTCCATGCAGTGCACCATGATTAAAATCTGATAGGGCTTTGCCTCCTTCCTTGTGCCTCTGATTCAGAAACATTGGTGGGTTAGATATCTTAAGGCGTTATAGCCAATATTTGTGGCATTTGTAATAAATAAATGATGATGTGATAGAATATAAGCAATGTTTGAAAGAAAAATGTTTCTTACTGCTGAGAAAGTTCGTCTCTCATCTTCTAGTACCTGATCTCTTAAAAGAACTGTGAGACATAAGACATTTGGCTGATCAATAAATTGCCTTGACTCCTACAACTATGTAATCATCTAGTAATCATATTTTAAGCTATGTTATGTATTTATTCTGAATTCTTACTGGAAATAAAAGCTGTCTTATTTCCATTCTTGCTATGGATACTATATCTTTCTATTTTAAGATCGTTTGCTAATGATTGCTTTTGAAAATTGCAAATAATTTTGAAAACATTCTGCTAAAACTTAATTTCGAAAAATTCTTCCCAAAAATAATTTCAAAGTATTTTATCGTAGCCTTCACAACTGTTAAATGATGTATCGAAATATTTCCTGGATGTCGTTAACTTGAGTTGCCACTATTTACAGAAAAAAATTGATAAATAAAAGCATGTGAAATAAACTTTTCAAAGTTCAATTTTAAAAAGAGATATTTTGTGTTAGGGGGGAAAAACTATTAAACATCTCTCTTAAGCTGACTAATTCTTATTTTGACCAAAACAAACTCTTTAAAAATATATTGATAATCAATTTAAATAATACTTTTTTACTTAATATTGTTTAATTTATTATTTTATTTACATAATATTATAATTGAAAATATAGCAATTAAGTCATTTATTCATTGAAAGCCCTGAAGTTATAATACTATGAAAACTTTTTCGTATATCTTTCACGGAAATAATTCCTTTTTAATATCGTTTTAAAATACAATAATTTATATAGTTTTATTACACAATGTAGTAATATAGATCTATTTTTAACGTGATATCTTAATCATTTTTACTGTGTTTTTGTCAAACAATATTGATGAATTTTTATAACTTAACTGATTTACTTGCGTATTATAAAATTCGAATAATCATATTTTCTTACATCTAAACTAGAATTAAATCTTTTTAAAAAATTTTAAACTCGAAATTAAAAGTGTGGAGAGTACAAAAACATTTCCGATGGTTTAAAGATTTTAAATTGAAGCAAAATGACAACTCATACAGGGAATATAATATGTCATCTAATTATGAGGAAACAAAATAGTTGAAATAACATTTAAAGTGCAATTTTTTGGATATTAATAACTCAGAAGAAACATGCAGCTATTTTTTAACAGAACGGAAAATGATGAAATCTTATTTTTCTTATAAGATACACTGTGATATTCACGACCATCTTCCATAATGATACTTTCTTATTAGCTATTACTTAATGAATTTCAGTGCTAGTTAACTATCAGGTTTATTTCTCCTATTAATTTTTAATTAGAACTCCATTCCAAGATTATGAAAATCTAAAATCTTCAAATTGAAGCAAATAAAACTGAAAAACAACTGCACAATGGAATAACAAATGAAAACTTCTAAATTCTTCAAATTGAAGAATTTAGACTTTCATGATCTTGGAATGACTATGATGACATAATCCTGATTGTTAACTAGTGCTGAATTTACTAGTTTTAACTAGAAGATGGATGTGTTGAAAATTCATAGCAACCAACAATATCTGCGATACTAAGCAGAGATTTTTAAACCACGGATAGTTTAAAAAATATATATACACGGTGATCAGCGAATAAGCCCTGATTTCAAAATTAAATATCTCTACAACAAAGATCGATATAATTATACGGTAAACTGTGCGTTTATTAGCAAAACTGTAAAAATGCTGAACAAAAGTTTAGAATAATTACTTACGAAAATGGTTAACAGATGGCGCTCTAATCAGAATGCCCATAGACGCTTTCAGTGTGACGTCAAAAATGAAAAATGACTCCCGATCTGACTCCTTTCGACTTCTTTCTGAGGGTAGCATTGAAAGACACTGTCTATAGAAATAATCCCATCACTCTAGATGAGCTTGAATCGTTGATGGGTGTTGCTTGTGATTTCATTTCCGTTGAGACATTGCAAGAAGTGATGTCAAATTTCACTGTTCGATGACGCTACCTCATTGTTTCGAACGGTGAATATTTTGAAAAAAAACTGTATTTTGATAGCAAAGACCGCATCACTTTATTGTTTTTTTAACTCCAAGAGTTTTCAGCGCAGAGCTCCATCTGTTAACGTTTTTGTAACTAAATTTTCTAACTTTTGTACACAGTTTTGCTAATAAACGTACAGTTTACAGCATAATTCTATCGATCTTTTTTGTAGAGATATTTAATTTTAAAATTAGGGCTTATTCGCCAATCACCCTGTATATAAACAGAAAAGAAGTGGAGGACATGCAATAAAACTGAAGAATATATAGATATTTCACTTAAATAATATACTACGAATATGTAACTGATGAATAGAAATGATATTTAAATAAATAATTGAGATAACATATAATTCGCTTTTGCTGTTAATAATTAATGCCTTTAGTGTCTTTGAAATACCTGGCACCGAAATTATCTTGATATTCCAGATGACTTAAGATAATCCACTTAGTTAGAAGTGCAGGGAAATAAATCTAGATAACATGGAGGAAGGAATGTGTTAACTTATCAGCCCTTATCCTGATAAATTGTAACAGACAAAAGAGCTTAAGAAGGACTTGCGGTTATGAGAGGGTCATTTTACACTTGCTTTATGGATCCACGTTAATGAATTTTTGTGGTTCATCGCATTAACATTAAAAGTATTATGGATCCTTTTAATTTCATAGAAGAGCGGGATTTTAGAATTGATCATTGTAATAGTAGTTCAGTCTCTTTCAAGCTGGTTCAACAAATATGTCAGTCCCAAATAGAAATTATTATAAATCATGTTGAAAATATTAGATTGTTCGGAAAGTAATTTCGTTTTTTCCCGACAGAGGATTTAATTGTATTTTTCGCACCCAATTTCATACTTAAACCGCAAAATCATTTTATGTTTTAAGAGCTGATATAGCAAGGCTTGAGTGTGAAAAAGTGCAGCTGATTCTTCGCAGTAGTTTTTGGATGGTGCCCTTTTAAATATGGAGAGCAATAAACAGCATTTTCGTCATTTTTTTCTTTTTTGCTATATAAAAGGTAAAAATGCTGTCAAGCCAGAAATAAATTAGCCAATATGTGTGGAGAAGATGTGTTAACAGCACATCAGTACCAGAACTGATTTGCAAAATTTGTCCTTCAAATGAGGAGGCCAAAAACCACCTCGATCAGTTTTTTTTACAGCAAAGACCAAAACTTTTATGAGCGTGTAATCATGTTACTACCAAAAATATGGCAAAAGGTATTAGACCAAAATGGCAATTTTATAAGTTAATAAATAATTTATTCATTAAATTTATTTCTTTTCATTTTGACAAAAAAAAAAACGAAATGACTTTCCGAACAACCCAATACATGAACTGTTATGAAAACATGTATTCAAATTTGCTACTAAATCTGAAATTAATTATTTCTCTTCATGTTACTATCGTTTACTTTTCGTAGTGATTACAGTAAAAGCTCTTTATTCGTGGGGTATATGTTCCATAATTATGCCGCGAATACAGAAACCGTGAATACGGAAAGGTCGTTTATACGGATTGTAGATAATCCCATATAAGATATACCGTTCCTAGGTGACAAAATTGATATATATATATATATATATATATCAATTTTGTCACAAAAAAATATATAATCAATTTAATGGAAGTTTTTTTACATTTTGATTTATTATCTTAAGGCTTAGGCAATGGGTTGAATAATTTTGTAATTTTCTCTTGCTTTGCAGTTTTCAAAAGATCCTTCAGTTTAGACTAATACGCAGTAGTCGCATTAGCAATTTGCCTCTTAAAATAAGCTTTCTTAAACCTTCACGAAGCTTTTTCAAATGAAATGTCACGTTTCCAGTGCTTGTTGAAGCCTCTTCTTTAACGGACTGTGAATTTAACATTTCATCCAAGTCGGTTTCAGTCAAATCTTCATTTTCGGATTCAAGCAATTCCTGAATGTCACTTGATTCTATCTGTTCGGACCCATCTCGTCCTATTCCATTCGCGATTTCGGCTGTTTGCATTTAACATCATATTTTAGGCAAAGTTGTCATAAGATCTATTTTACTTTTTTAATTAGTCCATTTGAAGACATTTACAAATGATATTGGGTTGGATATCTATTGGAATCCTTTTATTATTATGTATGTACTTATTAGATCCGCGAATAGTGAAAACGCGAATGAAGGAAGCGCGGATAAAGAGCTTTCACTGTACATTTTCACCGAAAACATTACATCTTGTCAATTCGTATTATTCCCTTCTAGATTTCTAAAATAAAGAAATCAATCTTTCTTTTTAAAAGTCAAAACTAATGAAAATATTAAACAGAGGACAAAGTGTTTCAAATAGTACCTAATTGCTTAAGACATGGTATAATTGAAGTACATCGATGAGAGACAGAAAATGCTAAATATGACCTTTTAATCACAAAAGATGGAGGATAAATATGATTATCAACAATAAATTTCTTATTAAAACTAAAATGTTTGCAATCGAGTTTACTGGCAATTGAAACTGAAATAAGAGTTGGGATACTGCTAAACGGTTTATAGATATGTAATAAAAAACCGTATATTGGAATTAAATCTGATTTTCCCCCCTTGAAGTTGCTTTAATCATAAGATAACATATTTGTTTTAATAGCGGTTTAGGGATTCATGGATTCAACTTTAAATATTGAACCAAAAGAATTTAGAATTGCCACCATAGTTTATGGAAATAGGTGTCATGTCTTATTTTATATTAAACTATTTTTCGAAATGGGTGCATAGAGTAGTTCAATTAGTGATGCCCAGCAGATAGCTAATTAGGGGGTGGGTCATTGGACTTAACAGAATGGAGAAGAGAAAATAGTAGCACATTTTGTACACTTAATAACCAGATACTTCAATAAATGATACGAGTGAAATGAATTAACACTGATGGTATACGATACTACAAACATCTTCAAATGTTGGAAGGTATATAGTTTGCAGAATCGTGGACTTGGAATTTGGTTCATGCGCTCCCTATGTGAAGCATCCAACATTCGAAGTAGTAGATAGTCCAATGGCTGTCGGTGTTTTTCATTCTTGAATTTAATATTTTTTACGTACAATCGTAGCAAAACATTCGTTTATATGGGTCTACAGTAGCATAACAGGAATCATCCCCTCCCATTAATTTGGCACATAATAATGAAATTTACCAAATTTAATAATTTAATTGTAATTTATGTATTTTACCAAAACAATCCAATCACTGCGGCAATAAAAACTGCAACATTTGCTGCGAACATTGATTGAAACACTCAAACTGTCGCTCTGGTAGAAAAACTTGGTTATTGGCGAGTTATTTGATTCGTATTGTTAGCTCACACCAATAAGAAAAACGCCAAAGTACGGTTAAAACATTGACAGCTGGCCCCGCGAAAACGCGTGTTTCTGAGTTTGTCACTTGAGGGCCGGCACTGCGAAAACGCGGATTTCTGAGCCTGCTGCTTCAGCGCCGGCCCCAGGAACACACGGATTTCTGACTGCTTCAGCACCGTCCCCAAGAATACGCGGATTTCTGAGCCAGCTGCTTCAGCTCCGGCCCCACGAATACGCGGATTTCTGAGCCAGCTGCATTAGCAAAGGTGAAGCGAAAAAATGGATTTCTGAGCCAGCTGCTTCAGCGTCGGCCAAGCGAAAACGCGGATTTCTGAGTCTGCTGCAGTAGAAACTGTATTTTTTTCTATAATTATAAATTATAAATTTCGATTTTGTTTCTATTTTTAATTACCTTTAAAATATATATGGCGAATTTGCAAATAAAGTGTTCTATGTTACGAAAGTATACAATGTTTTAATATTTTTTTGGCTCTTCAGTGATCAGAAACAAGCGAACAAGGCCGGCGCTTGGGATTTAAGTGACCGAATACGTTGCAGGCGCTCAGGCTTTAAATGTCTCTTAGGTCGCCGTCTGTCAATGTGTTAAAAAATAGAACGAGGCAGTCAGAGCTGAGACACGAACTTGTGAACAAAAACCAAAGTCAGATTTTTATCCACCTTGTGAACAGAAATATCTAAAGTGTAAATAATAATTTAAAAAATATTTTGCAAGATATACAAAATAGTGTTTAATAGATAATGAAAAGAATGAATCTTACCACATGAGGTAAACTGTAACCGCCACGAAAATAACGAAAGCTGTGCCGATGGAAATCATTGCGTACATCCAGAAACTAACTTGACTATCATCTGCAAGAGAATGACAACAGTGAAATAAATAAAAATGAAAAATATCACATAAAAGCGCGACAAAGCAGTCTATGTGACTCAATATCAGAAAAATCATTCGAAGTAATATAAAGAAAACATTGGTCGTCATATAAAGCTAGCTAAATAATAGCATATATGTAAGGGTATGCTTTAAGGTACATAATATCTAGTTGTTTTCAATGCCCACTATATTAACCTCTTAACGGTCACATGATTTTGAAGAAAGTGGTCATAAATGGTATATTTTTTTATTCAAGAAAATTATATAAAACCAAGTGTATAGTTTAAAATAAATTAGCTATCTCTAAAAGCATTGAAAATAGTCTAAGACAGTCATCTGGTGTCTATATTGAGAAATAAACATGATCCTGGGCATAAGAAATAGATTGTTTTAATGTTTTTGGCGCATTACTTTTAAATGGGACAGCCCGGAAATATCACGGGCGCGAGGAATAGAGGTAGAAATTTCACCCCGTCATTTTCAAGGGAGAGAAAAGGAATGGGTTAATAGCATTAATTTAGGCTAGTGAGCCAAATTTAACGAGATATATCTTATTTATAAAATCAAAGTTAAAATAAATGAATTTAATACTAGAGAAATAAACACAAAGCATTACAATCAGTTAGCTCTGTATACAAAAAAAAGATGAAATTAATTGGCAAAATCGGTTTATTTGTTCAGGCTGGAGGTAGCATTAAGGTTTTATTTTGAGGTAATTCTTGAAAATAGAGGTTGAAAAGGTACTAAAGCTTATTGTTGGCATCACCCAAACATTTTTAAATACCATTCGCCTTTACATATGTATTTAGCTATATCTTTTACTACTTACTTGCCATTTATTCATTGAATTTTTTTAACAATTTTTAACGAAAACCATTTTTGAAATTTTTATTTGAAACTTTTAAACTTTTGAAAACATTTTATATCATCTGAATATGTGCGCTTTTACTTTATTTTAGAAATTTTAATGTTTGGGTTCTTTAAACCTCGTAGGATTTCAAACCATATACTTGGCGCAGTTTGGCCAAATATTGCTCTTGCGCCAGAAAAATCCATCCAACCAACTAACCAGATGTCACGAACTTTCAAATAAAATAGACTCCCGAAATTGGCATCGTCATTAAGTTTGGGGTAGAGGAGAAAATGTCTACTAATTTTCTCTCTTCCTTATATTTTATTTTGAAAAATGGTACGCTCTATGGTACTCTGTAGGACGCTCTACAAAGATATCTATACTTCTTCCCCTAAAAATACTTAACAGGACCGATTGTGTTTAAAATTTGATAGATAATTGCAAATTTAGCGTCAAGTTTTAGTACAGAAACTTCTAACAAATACCCAATAATAGACCCCTTATATAGTATATATTTGATCAATTATATGATCGCAGGACATTTCAATCAAAAATTCGTATTATGAATGATGAAACCATTCGTGAGAAAGCTATAGTATTTGAGTACAGTAAAAGCTCCTTATTCGCACATCCTTCATTCGCGTTTTCACTATTCGCGAATTAAAAAAGTGCTACCGAATTCCTATATTCGCGGCTAATAATTTCTTTATTCGCGGATCTAATAAGTACATACATAATAGTAAGAGGATTCCAATAGGTATCCAACCCAGTATCCTTTGTAAATGCCGTCAAATGGACTAATAAAAAGTAAAATAGATCTTATTACAACTTTGCCTAAAGTATGTTGTTAAATGCAAACTGCAAACATAGCCCAAATCGCGAATGGAATAGGACGAGATGGGTTCGAACAGATAGAATCAAGACACATTCAGGAATTCCTTGAATAGTAAGTTGAAGATTTGACTGAAACCGACTTGGAAGAAATGTTAAATTCACAGTCCATTGAAGAAGAGGCTTCAACAAACACTGGAAACGTGACATTTAGTTTGAAAAATCTTAGTGAAGGTTTAAGAATGGCAAATGAGCTTTGCAATTTCTTTATGAACATTGATCCATCTATGCAACGAAGTCTTATTTTTAAGAGGCAAATTGCTAATGCGACTGCTGAGTATCAGTCTGAATGGAAGTAGCTTTTAAAAACTGCCAAGCAAGAGAAAATTACAAAATTCTTCAAACCATTGCCTAAGCCTTAAGTAATTAATCAAAATGTTCCAAAACTTCAATTAAATTGATTTTTTATATATTTGTTTTTTTATTTTTATTTTGTCACCTCGGAACGTATCCATTATAATCCCATATAAATGACCATTCTGTTTTCACGGTTTCTGTATTCCGAGCATATTTATGGAACACATACCCCGCGAATAAAGAGCTTTTACTGAATATAATTTTGAATCAAATGCTACCTTTCAAATACCGTATTTAAGCGAATCTAATGCGCCTGCTTTTGGCCAAATGTAGATTCAAAATTGTTTTTTTAGTATTTTTTTTTACAAAATTATTTAAACAATTTTTTTTTATTTTTTCAAATTACATTATTTAATTTTTTATTTTTATTACAATTTTTTTTTATTATTTAAAGTTTTAAAATGAGGATGCGCATTAGAATCGTATCAATACGGCACATTTCAAGATAATACATTTTACCTGGATAATACATGAGGCGAATCCCGGAGGTTGGAGCGGAATGATTGGCGGGAGGGTGAGGGCCCTTTCCCGAGGGGGAGCAAGGGGAGGACGAAGGGCCCGGCAGGAGAGCGCCACTGGCTGGGCAGCGGCAGAGCCCCGTGGACGCGTTGCACGTGCCGCCCAGCTTATTGCACCAGTATTCACAAGGTGGCGATTCTGCAATACAACCAGCTGCTGCAAAATAAAAGGAAATATCCAAAATTAAAATCCTTGTACCTTTCAGATATATTTATATAAAGAGATTCAAGCATTTAGCAATATACTTTGCAAGAAAAAAAATACACACAAGGATTGAAATAAAATGCTTGAATCAGTATTCCAATAAGTTATGTTTAAGGTAATAAGTTATATATCAGTCAGTTAGCTCAAGGTATCCGACTACTTTAAAAACATTGATTATCGACCGCATAGGCTATTTTTAAAAAATTGTAATTATATCTTGTAATTCAAACTTTTCTCTATCCAAAACAGTTTATTTTTTCTAGGAAAAGGAAGGCCTGACCTATACTCCAGGGTCACATATTTTTCAGCTAAAATTTGTATTTTACTTCAGTACTATCAAAAATTTAATTTTCATAAATATTCCCTACCGTTAACATGATATCCCTAAAACTAATAGAGGTATTTACATAAAAATTTCAGCTTGTGTTTTAATTGATGTGGACAATGAAATGAACCAAAAGTTTTATTTCAGGTGAAATATTTTTTCGTTTACAGGTGTTTTTAGAAAAAAAATAAATTGAAAATTGATGGAAAAATGCATATATAGGTATATTTTTACCCACAAATTGTTTACATCTCAACATTTCTTTTATATTTTAGTTCATTTCATTCATCATTATATTCTATAACTTGCTTAGAAAGAAGAATAGGATTGCTGCATTACAATTTTTTGTCGCATATAAACGGTTTGGGTTAAATTTTACTAAAATTTACTACAAATTTTCCTATTTCTCAAAATGTATTATGTTTTCAAATAATTGTTTTTGCTTTTATGGTGTTTATTATTGACAATATATCTAAAAACCATAAATAGTTTCTAAAAAATCCAATTTTTCAAATTTTTTTCCCCTTCAAACGTAGTCGGATACCTTAAGTTATATATAAGTCGGTCATTCCAAGCTCCAATAAATCATATTTTCCAGGAGCACAATGATTGTAGATTTATTTTTGGGAAATGAAAATATATATGACTTATACATAATAGTTCCAATAGAATCATTATGAATTTCGAAGAATAATCAATAATTTTAAACTAAATTTGTAACTAGAGTGCATAGTGGAATAAAACGGGAAGACTACTCTAACAAAACAGACGAAATTTATCTTTTGATATAACTTTGTGTGCAAAATTTTCTTTGTTTTGTAGTTGCTGTGGTAACTTATATTCAGACAGTCAGACTTTCTTAAACTGATTTCGATCAAAATTTAATGGAACAACAAATTTGGTACAAAATATGCTAAATATATATGATTTACCAAATTACATCCAAAAAACATTGTCACTGACAGAGGCGGATATTAATTACAAAGGCAAAGTTTTAGGTCTCATTGAAATCTGAAATAAAATCTTTATTTTTTTCACTTTGTATACGAGAATTGAAGATTGTTATTTGTTAAGTAAATTCTTCATCAAGGGAAAATACACAGGAAAATAGGTAAGTCATATCACTGACTCTCCGATCCGCTCTAAGTCACGTGGATAAAGAAAAATGAATTATCGGACCACCGCAACACAGGCAGGAGCTGTGGATGAATCCTAAGGGCCGGTACAACGGTCACGGTACAACCATTCCCGAAGGAAGTACGACCCGTCATCGATGGGAGGAGTTAGCTCTCCCCACATGTTTGTGTATTCACCAGGAGGATAACATCTATGGATGAGTCCTAAGGCCCATCACCGGCCACGGTACAACCATTCCCGAAGGAAGTACGACCTTTCATTGATGGGGGTAGCCAGCTCCCACACCTATTTGTTTATCCACCAGGATGGCGAGATCCAACCACCATGCTGGAAGCATCTCATCCTTATTTTTAGGTGCCCCTCAGGGATCAGGAAAAAATGTATGAAAAATAAACTAATTGGAAATTCAATACGATTTAAAAGAATATGTGGGGTCATGTCTTATCGTGATGCTTATACATTTTGATCAGTTTTGACTGAAATTTTAAATGCTTGTAATCGCAAATTATGTGCATGCACTGCTGCCAATTTTGAACTGAATGATATCCGTTCTGACAAATTAAGTCTTCAGGTATCCGACTACGTTCGAAAGAAAAATTTTGAAAAATTTGATTCTTTAAAAACTACATTAAACTATGTTTTTCAGGTGTATTGTTAATTATAATACAAAATACTGTGAACACAACAAAATTATTTGAAAATATTATATATTTTGAGAAATAGGAAAATGTGTAGAAAATTGTAATGAAATTGAACAAAAATAGTTAATACTCTTCACAAAATGGTAATGCAGCAATCCTATTTTTCTTTGTGCACAAGTTATAGAATATAATGATGTATGAAATGGACCAAAATCTAAGAAAAATACTGAGATTCAAAGAAGTTATGGGTAAAAATATACGTATATATGCATTTTCTCCATAAATTCACTTCTTGAATTCTTTAAAAATATCTATAAATGAAAAAGTACTTCACCAACCATAAAAATTTTGGTTCATTTTGTTGCCCATATTATTTAAAACACACATAGAATTTTTAATGTAAATACCTCTATTAGTTCTTGAGGTATCATGTTAACGGTGGAGAATTTTTATGAAAACTAAAGTTTTGAGAAAATTGAAGTTAAAGATAAATTTTAGCTGAAAAAATATGTGACCCTTGATGATAGGCCAGGCCTTCCTTTTCCTAGAAAAAATAAACTGTTTTGGAAAGAGGAAAGTCTGAACTACAAGAAATAACAATTAAAAAATAATAATTAGCCAATGTGGTCTATAACCAGTGTTTTTAACGTAGTTGGATATCTTAAGATTCTTTTCGCTTCTTTTGTGATCATCGATACTGGGAAAACGATAGAATTCAATTATATTTGAAAATATTTTCAAAGTTCTATAGAACGATTTATTTAAGAATCAATAGAATACTTAAGCAAATTTTAAGCGAATTTAATTTAAGGGCAATCAATAAATTCTCAAAGACTACGATTCAATTCTATCGAAACGATTTTGTTAAAGTAAAACACTCAACGTATCCACGCTATTGCGCCACAATATCTATAAAAAAATCACCGATTCTTATTGAAAAAAAAATAATAATAGCGTGAGTACTAAAAAAAATTTCGAATTAACTTTTTTTATATCGAAGAAAATTTATATAGAACATCTCCACTATTGCCACTTTTCGTTTATTGCTAACAGCAACAATATATTTCCGCTGGAAACGAGTGTTTGCCAAGATGTCTCCTTTCATAAAAACGGGGGGCAATATTTTATACCTTTCCCTTTTTTTCCCAATGCCTTACCATTTCTTCTTTATTTATTTCTCTTTTTTAAGCTCTTAAAAAATAAACTTATTTGCTCTTTGCTGCCCAACTTTCAAAGATCGAGTTTCTCGACTCCTAAAGCTTTTTCCAGAAAGGCTTAAAACTTTTCAAGAACCTGCATAATTCGGTTTTGGAGAAGTACGTCTTTTTTTTCCCCTTACTACTGCGATGGGGGAAAAAAAGAAGTTGAAAAAAATTAAGGAGTGATAAAAAAACTTTTGGAATAAATATTTTATTTCTCCACAAAAACCGAAGTGGTTTAATAAAATCGATAAAACGATTTTCGTTCAACGTGTTTGGAATCTGAATTGGTCAAATATTGAATGGTGAGGACGTGATACTAGTTCCACGCATTGAA